>VDFB02262064.1:0-76202 GCA_007258455.2 Sequoia sempervirens | reverse complement strand
AATAAGGTAATTCAATGTGAAAGACATAAGAATATTCACATTCATTCAAATTTGATCCCAACACAAAGTCGGGTATGCAAGTTCGCCTTCTTTATTAATTGAACATAGTATCACAATATGAACTCAAAGTTTCAAAATCGCTTTACAATTTGGCAACACTTTGTTAAAATAGATTAAAGGTCCATAAGATCTCTCTTATTTATAGGTAAGAGGTAAGATTTATTCTAGGAAAAAACCTAACTAAATTTTGACTTATTCAACGAGATGTCCAAGATTATAGGCATTGACATTTTTACATGTCATTTTGTACTCATGCAACTACATGTAAAAATGGAGAGCCTCCCATTTCCAAGAGGAGAGATTTTATCTCATCATAATTGTGGTTGAAATTCATGTTTTGTAATCCATAAAGAGATTATAGAATATTCACCCAACACTATTTGATAATTTCTTGTTGCATAAGCGGTTGTTGTTACACCAAAAGATTGACATGTTAATGCACGATACAGCCATTGGATTTATACAAGATCCAAGATCCACAAGATGTGGTTAAACCATGTCATGAAGCTCGAGCACTACACTAGCCCACATCAAGGAGACCAAGGGTGACACCTTGTAACAACCCCCCCAATGCAAGCGAGGGGTTAAAACCTGTGACCTCGACTCTGATACCAATTGTTGCACAGGTGACTATCGTTGCACCAAAATATTGACTTGTTAATGCCCGATACAGCTACTGGATTTATACAAGATCCAAGATCCATAGGGGTAAGTTAAACCATGTCACAAAACCCAAGTGTCACACTGGCCCACATCAAGGAGACCAATGGCAACACCTTGCACCATTTCCCAATATGTACTAAATGTTATAATGTGTGATACCCTAAATACACCTCAAAATACACTTGGCTACCTTCCGCTAACTCTCATGAGGACCATGGGGAAATTGAAATACAATCCCAATAGAGAAGATTTTATTAGTATGATTGTGTATCAAATACAAAGCACTACAAACTAAATATTTATAAAATTAGTATCAACACTAGGTGTGGTGCAAGAGGTAGTCAAAGTGACCAAAATTAAATGGTGGGGAAGTAAGATTACAATCAACCATGAGAAACCAATTAATCAATTCAATGACATAATTATTTTAATATATGTTAATGCCCTTAGTAGATTTTAAAACCTACAGACCAAAAAAATAGTGAGGATTGAATAATCTATATAAGACTAGTATCAAAAGCTCATCTCCATGTCTCTAAATATGCATTGTGTGATTAGGGTAGCAATAAGTGAATTAGAAACAAGAAAGAACCATAGATATTTTTATACCAAGCCTAAGGGGTTTATTTGAAACCATACAATGAGCATCAAAGTCATAAAGATTGATGATTATTTCACAAATCATGGAGGCTGATCAATGTAGATCTCCATATGAAGATCATTTTATGAGAAATAACTCGTCACATCCATATAGCAAACTAGACATCCCTTAGATGAAAAATTAGATAGGAAAAGTCAAATTTAATTTATTTTGGCTATAGGAAAAATATCTTAAGTAGCCAAAACCCTCAATCTATGAAAAAAATTAGCTATAAGACATTCATTTTTCCTTTCAATAGTGACATCAATTATATAGTTGGTGTGATACACCTAATTGTACTGAACCATATTTTTCCTTTAGGAAGAGAGAAAAAATTCTATGTGTGATTCTTCATTGAAGAATAATAATCCTCTACTATAGCATGATCATACTCTAGAATACTATAATCCTTTAAAAAAATATACAAATTAGTAGATATAGCATGAATCAAAAATAATGGTAAATTTCTATGGATGAATATGGCAAGTGATGAGAGCCATTCGTGTCCCACTTCATCCCATATTTTAGTATTTTTCATCTTCTTTCATACCACTTTTCATATTCCATTTCCACACCATATTATATCATTTTACATCCTTTATGTTGCATATGATTAAATATATATAAGTAATATTTAATTTTGTCTTTTTCTTGTATTAATAATAGTAAAGACCACAAAATAATAAATCATTTATACAGTTATGCTGAGTCAGACTAGCATGGATAGAGCCACTATTATGTCATCTACTTGCTATGTACTTTTACCTATTCTAGTAGAGTCAAGTCTTTTTACATTTCAATGAATATATAGCGTTAGCACTAGAGTTTGTGTATACAAAATTTGAGTATTTTATTACAAAAATCTAATAAAAAGGGTGTATTTGCAGCACTTCATAGGTTTTTGCTTTCACTGTAGGACTCCATGTCCTTCCAACCTACTAGAGTTTCAATGTCTTCTACTTCATCATTGAAGAAGAATTCTTCAATTTTGTAATTTGCATTAGTATGTATCCTTGGTGCTTTCACTTCCTACTTGTTTTCCTTTTCTTGAACCCTCTCATTGAATTCTTTTTCGAAAGCTTCAATTTCTTGCATGACGATTGATAGGCTGGGTTGGCCCTGCTGCCAGGAGTGTCCATATTTGACATTATTTTGATTGATAAGTACAATCCAATCTCTCAATAGCCTCAAGAACTTCCTTCCAAATATCTCCATGGTAACAATAACCTACATTGCAACAATGAGATAAGTGCCTTTCGACTCCCATTGAACTTGTCCTCATTTATTGCCTTCCAGATAAACTATAGAATCTCAATAGATAAAGAAAACTAAAAAATCTTCAAATATTTATTCAATTGAATATCATGCCCCATTAGAATTTTTTTCCAGTTGACTTTCCCATTTTCCCCCCAAATTTTTAGCTCATTACAAAATAAATTCCAGATTTCATTAGCATAAAGACATTCAAAGAAAATATGATTTAGTTTTAGGCACTCTACAAATATTGTAGATATCAATATCAAAATTATTCATTTTGCATGGAACCTTTTGTAATAGAATCAACCCTCTAAAGTAAGATTTTTTGGAGTCTGCAAAGTTATTCCAAAGAGAGAAGGCTTTTTTGTAGACTTTACTTTCAATATTTAATTTCTTAGTTTTATTTAAGTAATCAGTTGGGAGATTAGACTTGATTAGTTCTTTATACATAATTTTAGTTTTGATTTCCTGTAGTGGGGTGGAATCTTGCCACTTATACACAATTTTTGATTTCCTGTAGTGGGGTGGAATCTTGCCACTTATACACAATTTGGTTATCATTTTCTTTGTAGTTAGCATCATTAAGAAATCATTTACAAGCTTCTTTGAGAACATTGTAAGTTCTAAAATTAGATTGGGGCAGCCCAAATTCCTCTTTTAAGATCTCCCAATCCTTCAACATCCCATTTCTCAAAATATTGTTGAAGGTTTTAACTCTAGAATGGGCCCATTTTTTTGGCAGAACACCCTTGCAGGAGAGCCAAGGGCTTCTCATTGTGCTTTAGGTTCCACCAGATGGACCTGTTGGGGTGGATAAGGTTGTTGTTATGATCATAGAAAAGAGGGACCTTAACATTGCCCCTAACAACTTCCCATGCTCTCTAGATACTCGTAAAGACCATTGAAACTACAGGTACTATTCGATGCTTGGTAATGAGATCATTGAAATGAAGTGACCTCCAAATTTTAGCCAACTTAGGCACAACATGTTGAATGCTATTCCTCACTATTACTTTCCAAGGCTTGTTCCCATCCAAAGCTTTGATGACCCATTTGGCAACCAAAGAAATGCCATGAATTTTTAATTCTTTGAGTCCTAGCCCCCATGGTCCTTCTCCAGGTAGCACTATTCCAATCTCATTGAGTGCATCTTCCTTTTCCCTTTACCATCTGACCAGAGGAAGCCCCCCTTTTTTTTAACCTCATTGACTTGATAGCTATTGAAGAACCAAATAAAGGTAAAATAGAGAGTATAAGATGACAAAATATTCTGGCACACATGTAGCCTACCAGTAATGTATAGGTATTTCTTATTTCATCCATCCAAATTTTTTTCAATTTTGGCTTTAATCCATAACCAAATGTTGATGGTGTTTTCTACACAGCAACAACTCAGACAAGATACAAGTATCCTATCTCTCTTGAAAGGTAAATCTCTATCAACAAGCCTCAAGAGATAACCCCAAGGTTTCTAATGTCAGGTCTTGACAATGCATAAATAGCTCAGATAATATGTGAAAATTTTGGTAATCACAAGGGGCCTTACAAATGAACAATGTTGGAAGCATACTTTCATCAGATGCAACAATATGGTGATGCTTTTAATCCTAAAACTAACCCAAATTCAAAATAAATAGCAAAAGAGATAAGGATTTTAGAGAGATTTCTAAGACTAAAACCTAAGATCAATCACAACAATGATGAATGTTGCAAATGGACAAATCCCCAATGAAACCAATCTATGTTTGATCAAGGACAAGCCTACAACTCCATAGAAACGGTGTAATCTTCTAAGGAAACTGAAGATTTTCATACTATGAATATTCATTTGCATACCCACTAACTGGCGCAATGTAAACAATCATCCATAGTTGAACTTTAGCACAAAATAAGGCCCAAACTAACTTTACACAACAACTTACAATCAGCAAATCGCTAAAATTATGGATCGAAGATCGATCAACATCATTAACATTTTACCATTATTGCAAAAGAATTGAAATCTAACATCTAACATTGAGAATTGAGAACAAGAAACCATAAACTGTCAAAGATAAATACAAAGATTGTCAAATCAACAACTCGGTTGCATTACTTCTCCAGTATTACATAACAATTTCAAGTCTCTCTCCTACTACTACTGAATTCTCCAACTTAGCCAATTATGGCTTTTACATCCTCAAACCAGCTATTCTAACCTAGCATAACCCTTACAAATGAGAAGGCACTTTCCTTTTATAGAAAATTACATTTTGAATCAAAGGTCGGGATTAAATCAATCAAATGGCGCAAATTACACCTCTAGAAGCATCCAGCAATTACATTTAATTTGGGAGCTGATGGTACATCATCATCCAATTGTATAAAAGCAGTTACATCATGGAACAATGAGAAAACAATATTATGCCAGTTTGTCATGAATGAAAATTATGATTGAATGATGAAATCAGCTTCACATGTCTTCCAGAAACTTCTTCCAGTTATAGACAATTTGGGCACGGATTCTAATGCAGGCCCCACTTTTAATATTTATTTAATCCTGAAAAATAGATATCATCATTAGTAGCTCACATGTTAAAAATCCAATCCAAATTAAACTTGAATAAAATTTTGGCCTTTAAAAAAGAACTTACACTTCTTGAAACTTTCCATTTTGGAATTTTTTTCATTTTGGAAATTTTATTTTCAAATTCTTTCCATCCTTAAGAATTTCCATTTTCGAACATTTTTAAAATTTCAAGAAAAAAAAATGTATCTTTGAAAAATTGCATTTCATAAAAAATCATTTTGGGGTGTAAATTCCATTTTGGAAAAATTTTGGGTTTTTGAAGGGTTCTTGGAATTTTCCAAAAATGGAAATTTCGGGGTTTTGAGGGGGTCATGGAAATTTCGGGATTTTCCATGAGGGACAGAAATACTCGAATTCCCTACAAGGTCAAAATCCCCTAAACCTCATAACTTTTTTTCTAGAAGGAATTTTCAAAAAGTTCAAAAAGCAACCCGGCCTAATTTTTTGTCCTCTATCCACAAGTGCAAAAATGATTTACATATAACATTGAAAATTCACTTCAAAATCTCCATTTTCAAATTTCAAGACAGGCGAATTTCCCCTAGAGCCTCAAAATATTGTTCTCATCAAACCCAGTCTAGACTTAATCCCAAAATAACCTCCCAAGAAGAGCAAAACCAAAATTTGACCAAGCCAAGAGGTAGAGATGCAAAAGAGAAAAGAGGGTCCCCGCCTCTGATGGGGCATGTGTGCGAAAATTGCACAACAAATGGTGACTCCTACTGGAAAAATGTTCCAGAGCATTTTGATGATGAACAAGAATCATGAACCCAGAATCTCTGGTTTCAATCTCCCTATCAGACAAACAAATCAAAATTCAAGATTAAAAAATTAGAACCAAAGGTAGACTGAACCTTCCATAAACTTAAAATCCAAGTGTGTGCAAGTGAGTTCATTTCCCTCTTTGAGCTACTGTAGAAACCAAGTTCAGTCAAGTTAGGCTACATAAATGATTCTAACTCCAAAAGCAACCTGGATAGAGTCTTGTTGCCAGTCAGACATCCATAGCCTCGACAAGGTTATCGCTGTGATTCTCCCGAACATAGCTCTACTGCCAGTCAGGCGTCCATGGCCCCAATAGAGATATTCGGATACTCCTGATAAGTTGAATTCATTCTTTTGATTTTCAACATTTTCTCTTTTTCTTCTTTTTGATATTTCTTTTCTTTTCACTTTTTTCATTTCAACCTGTGAACAATGAAGTTCACACTTAGGGCTGAGAACCACAGTGGTGCTAAAATAGAAATAGGATTTTTCACCTAACATGACCTCACAAAGATCCCATAGCAACCTCGAGATTCTTAAGATGTATGAAAGATATAAGATTTCATAATACTTCAAGTTCAAATCAAACCAATGACCCATCATCTTTAAATCAAACATTTTGACTGCTTGACGATAACAAAAGACCTTGACCATCCATTCAAGACACATGATTAAAGTCCATCGATGAAATACTCAGAATAGTCCTAGATAATGAATAATTATTGTGTATGAAAGACACTTCCCCAACCAAAAAATAGAGAAACCCAAGCCGGAGAAGCAAAGCAACAACCAAACCGAAACACAAAGCAAACCTAAACTAACCAAAATAGAAGCATACCAAAAGCCAAGCAAAGCAAACTAAACTAAAGCCATCTATCCTAAAGAAAACAAAAACAAACTAAAGCAAAAGAAAAGCAAACCAAGATGCATTTATTCAAATCAACATTATGTACAAAGAGACCCAAAGTGGCTCATGATCAGACAAGGCAAACTGAATCCCACCCCCATATGGTTAATCAATGCATGGACAAGCAACAAGGTGATGGTAATAGTCCTCAAGAATGCAAATTTGTCTTTATGTTCAGCAAAATAAGGCTCAATAATGCAGCATTCAAACTCAACCCCATAATCAGGAATAATCAGCAATTGAGGCAACTCATTGAAACCATGATCAATCCATATGCAAGTTGTCTTTCCTAAACTTCCATAATCAAATTGATAAGCTTCAGAATTCACAATAAAGAAAGAAACAACCTGATTTTGTATTGTTGTAGACTGAATGTGGTATTCATCATTCTTCAATTGTGAATAGTTGATATCTATGTCGTTGGGAGGTCTCCAGTGATGGTACAACAATCCCCTCGTGTTGGAAGCATGCAACATATAATTGGAGGCATCACTATGCAGTAAAAAATGAAATTTAGATTGAACAAATCTAGAATTATCAACATGGAACTTTTCACCTATTGGAGTATTTCAATGAGGAATGAGTGAGGAAATTATAGAAGCCTTGTCATGCATAACAAATTTCTCAGTAGGATGCTCATGAAGAAGCATCACAGGCTGGACTTTAAGCACATTTTCACTTGCAACTATGCGATCAAGCCGATCAATTATGACTGTAATATCATTGTTTTCAGCATCATTCAAATTTTCCTACACATCAGTATGAACCACATTAGCTACTTTATCATTAATGCGTAAAATCTATGAATTTTTAGTGCTTAATTCATCAATAGACAGAGAAAAAATAGAATTTGATAAATGAGAGAACTCCCTAAATTCTTCCTCTGTTGGCATTGGTTTAAACTCTTGATCATAGTCATCAGGAATGTTGACCACTCCATTAAGTGTTTCCTCATGTTCTTCAAGACATTCATGAGCAACTCGTTGAAATTCTTCTATTGGAGACTTGTTTAATGTATCTTTTTGTGTATCCCTCGCATGTTGTGGAAGTTGTATTTGTTCTCCCACCTCTTTTATGGTTGTCTGACACTGGAAGCATGTGAATTCTGAATGCTCTTCCTCATGTATCCTACACCAAGCTGATAACAATAAATCCTCTAGGCAGACTCTATAACTCAAGCTTGACCAATCTTTTATAGTCCTAGCAACAAACTCTACATATCTAGTCTGTATTGGATCCTTATTCTGAAAGGGAGGAGCTTGTATGGTAACTCCTTCCTCTTGCAATTCATCCTCCATTGTATTTTCAAGAATTTGACTAACCTCTATAAGAACATCCTCCTTTATCTCCATAGGTAGCTCTTCACTTAAATGTCCCTCTGTTAACTCTAATGCCTCATATTTGCATTCCTTACACTCAGTCCCTTCCAAAGCCACCTCAACATCAGCTGCAAAATCATCTCTAGATTCATAATTTGTTGGCCTCTTTGTAGTGCATTCCTTATCTAACTTTTCTTTCCACTCCAGGTATCTTTCAACTTTAATGATGGCATCCACACATGAGCGGCAAGTGAACTCCGAATGGGCTACATTATGAACTCTACACCATTTAGGTGAGATGAAATCTTGTAAACACTTACCACCAACAAGTTGATCTTCAACTATCTGCATAAATGTCTCAACTGCAGTGTCAATAAACCCTAGATCTGTAGAGGCTAATGGTTTAGGCAAGTTCTGCATGAAAATACCCCTTTGCAAAATCCTCTCGATTTTACCCAAAAAGTCTAAGCATTCCAACTCACTGTGCCTACAGGTATTATGAATCCTACACTTGTCTGACAATGAATAGTGATGCAAACCCTTACTATTCCAGAGATCCAATCTCTTATTCAAAGACTCACAAAGTTGAGGAAAATCAATCTGAGGACCATTTCCATCATGAAAACATGCACCAGTTTGCATCTTGACTGTGAATTTGTACTTCTTTTAAGTGATTTAGATAATCTCAAATACACCCCTGAAGTATTTTCTAACATAAAGGTCTATCCAACTTCCAACTATACACACTCTTCACACTTAACCCTCCTTCTAGCTACTAACGCCGATGTGTTTTCTTCTTATAGCACAACCCAAAAAGATGATACAAGTATCTCATTCTCTCGAAAGGTTGTAAATCTCTATTAGTAAGCTTCAAGATAACCCTAAGGTCTCTAATGTGGGTCTTAATGTACGCAAGCAAACAACTCCAAATAATATGGAAAATGTTGGTAATCACAAGGGCCTACAAAATGAACAATGTTGGGGTTACACTTCACTTAGAATTACAGATGCTTTTGAACTCAAACCAACTCCAAATTCAAAATGAAAAGAGATAAAGATTTTAGGAGATTTCAAGACTAAAAACTCCAAGATCAATCACAATAACAGAATGCCAAACTGACAACTCCCCAATGAAACCAACTCTATTTCCGACAAGGACAAGCCTACAACCTACGTGAAACGTGCAATCTTCTATGAAATTGAAGATTTTCGTGACTATGAATATTCATTTGTATACCCACTAACTCCGCACAATGTAAAACAATCATCCATATAGTTGAAACTTGCTACTGCCTTTAGACTAACTCTTTATACACACCCATAATCAACAAATCAAGCAAAATTATGAACCCAAGATCGACCAACATCATTAACATTTTACCACATGTTAAATGAAACTAGTACCCTAATATTGAGAATTGAGAACAAGAAACCATAAAATGTCAAAGATAAATACAAAGTTTTCCAAATCAACAACTCAGTTGCATTACTTCTCCAGTATTACATAACAATTTCAAGTCTCTCCTCTCCTAATGCTACTAACTTCTCCAACTTAGCCAATTATGGCTTTTACAGCCTCAAACCAGCTATTCTAACCTAGCCTAACTCATTTTACAAATGAGAAGGCACTCGCCTTTTAGTGGGAAAAATGGCATCTTTGAACCCAAAATGTCTTATCAAATAAATCTAATGGCACAAATTACACCTCTAGAAGCATCCAATAGTTACATTTAATTTGGGAGATCATGGTACATCATCATCCAATTGCATAAAAATAATTACATCATGGAACAATGAGAAAACAATATTATGCCAGCTTGTCATTAATGAAAATTTTGATTGGATGATGAAATCAGCCTCACATGTCTTCTAGAAACTCCTTCCAGTTGTAGACAATTTGGGCACGGATTCTTATGTAGGCCCCACTTTTAATATTTAGTTTTAACCTCAAAAACAGATATCATCATTATTAGTGAAGTTCAAGAATGTTAAAAATCCAATCCAAACCTAAAATGAGCCTTTTGTGGAAACTTTCCATTTTGAATTTTTTCATTTTTGGGAAATCTTTTATGTCCATCTCACTTCTGTAATTACAAGAATCAGCCCGAAGGCACCTATCTGATAGTCCAGCTTCAAAGTGTTCTGGGGTTTTGAGGTCCCAATTCTCCAGCCCAGCCTAGACTTTGAGGGTTTGGAAACTTCGGATTCTCCAAGGAGTCTTAAAATGGTCTGAATGATTCCCAAACCCTGTCCTTTTCTTGGAAGGAAATTCAAAAAGCCCAGCCAAACTGTGTTCTAATTGTCCCACCATGAAAACATATACTATCTAGTGTTCCACCAGTCCTAGTTTCAAAGTCCCATGATGCCAACTCCTGCAGCCTCAAAATATTGTCTTCATCAAACCTAGTCTAGACTTAATTCCAAAATAACCTCCCAAGAAGAGAAAAACCAAAATTTGACCAAGCCAAGAGGTAGAGATGCAAAAGAAACAAGAGGTTCCCCACCTCTGGTGGGGCATGTGTGCGAAAATTGCACAACACCACATTTCTTTGAGATTGGGGCATATAGAGAAGGCGATCCCAAGATATCTAACCTTCTTATGAGGGCTACCCCATTGAAAATAAAACTTTTGTAGCCAGTTAGGGGGGATTATATCCATCCCAATAGTATGGATTTCATCTTAGAAAATTTTGCACTTGAAGCTAGACAAAACACATTAAGCTTGTTCATCAAGTTATCCACACTATTTTCTTCAAGATCCACAAAAATGGTAGAATCATCTGCAAACTAGATATTAAGCAGTTCATTTTGGTTGGTCAATACCAGACCCTTGATCTTGGGGGAGATACAATCCTATCTTAGTAGTTAATGCAATGCGTTTGAAGCAATGACAAATAGGGCAGGTACAAGGGGGCAACCCTTCTTGATAGATCTTTCTAGATTGAAGGCTTCAGAAAGGGATCCATTGATCTCTACTTGGGAAACTGCATCCTTTAGGAGTGTATCAACCATGTTGCAAAAGGTGGGTGGAAACCCTTCAAGTGTTGTTTTGATGAAATTCCACTCCAAGTCTATCATAAGCCTTTTCAAAGTCAAGAAGGAGCATGGAAAAATTTTACTTAAAACATCTATCCCACTCCATGGCTTCCCAACTTGTTATCAAATTTTTTATAATGTACCTCCATTTGATGAAGCCTTTTTGGGTGATGTTTATAAACTTAGGGAGGATATTAGTCAATCTCAATGCTAAAATTTTTTCCAATATTTTGTATGAAATTATGTGTAGTTATTTTTACACTATCTAAAAATGTAAGAAAATCAAGCAAAAGACTAAAAACAAGAACAACACTCAAGATAAGGTGATGAGGAGTTCAAACCAGCATAAAAAGCCTCATGTTGTGTAGATGTGCCCACAATGCATAATGGGTTGTGTGCTCACTTGAAATTTTGGCAGCATAAAGGTGCTCTAGTAAAAAATACATGAGAGAGAGATTAAAAATGGCTAAGTGTTGGGATAAATAGATTTAGAGGATAATGGATTAATGGCCAAGATTGCATGATGGAGATCAATGGTGGAGATGAGAGATGATCTCTCAAGCCACAAGATTAGGTATGTGCACATTCTTAGTGCATAGGTTAGGTGGGGATTAGCATTAGGATTAAGACTGGGTGTAGATTATGGAGGATGTGATGGGAGGAGAGAGAAAGGGGAAAGGGAATTAAATATTTACATTTAGAGGACTTTAGGTGCATTAATTAAATAATAGAAATATCATTTAATTAATGTGGATAAGAGGATATTTAGATGAAAAGGGGTAAATTTGACCAAATGTAAGAGGTCAAATGTAGGTGTCTACACTATTGGAAGCTTTGAAGCATGAGCATGAAGTATGGATGGTTGTGTTGGTTGTTCCTATGTTGTCATTGATGTCAACATGGTAATAACTACATGGTGATATCTATATGGGAAGTTTGCTTGGTTTACCAGAAGTTGTTCTTTGTCGGTAACACTCCTCTGTGATGGATCAGTGTATTGATATTTGAGTCCAAAACTCACCGCAAGATATGAAATGACTCTAATCTCTTAACCATGTTTTATTGACTCATTCATACTACTATTTCCTAGATCTTGAGACATCTTTTGCTATGAAAAAAAAGTTATCTCTGATAGAGTTTAATTCTATATCCTACTATTGTTCTGTGTGAGGTATATTGTGTAGGAGAATCTACATTCTACTAAGGTGAACATTCTTATACTGTAGTTTTGTTGATAGTCTCTTTACTGATAGTGTGACGAGAAATTATTGTGTTCTCAAATCCGGAAGGTGTTTACTTTGAGGATTATTTGATGGTTTGTAGAATTGTGTTTTATTCTTGGCCAACTCAGTGAATGCAATATATTATGAAGACTAATAGTTGACTTGGCATAATGCACTACATGGATAAAATGTTCAAATCTTATATGGTGTTGATGAAGAAAGGTTTTGATTATTTTTTGTTCATAAAATTAGGCCCAACTAATTGATGAATAAGATATACTTGTATATATAAGATGAAAGATAGAAGAGAAATGAACAAGAGAGTGAGAAGGAGAAAGAGTGTGTGTGTGTGTGTGTGCGAGCAAGATTAGAGCCTAAATGTTTTATCAGTAGTACATATTTGTTGAGTGGCACTAATTTATATTCTGAGCTTCAATGGAACTGAACCTTGCACATTGAAGGTGTATTCCATCAGTTCATTATTTTGGCAGTGAGCCACTATCATTATATCTTGGCAATGAGACATCTTTTGTATTCAAGCTATGAGCCTTTTTAAGAATAGTGAGTCTTGGTAGTGAGCCCCGTAATATTTTGTATCTGGGTATAATATATTGTGAGTTAACCCTCACCGTGGTTTTTCCCATTCTGGGTTTTCCACATAAAAATCTCGATGTTCATGTGTGTAATTGCATTGACTTGTCTATGTGTTCTCTCTTGTTGATTCAATCAAAATTGTAATAATGGTTAAGTGGATTTTATTATTGGTTTGTGGAATACTAATTCACCCCCCCCCACTTCTCAATATTTTAGATGTTCAACAATTGGTATCATATCTTGTTTCCTTGGAAGAAGCCTAATAGCTTGAGGAAGGTCCCGAAACTTGAACATGAGAAATATTTTTCCTCAGAATTAGTCTCTACTAAATTTTCAAAAGAAATGGAAGCCTTGAAGGACAAGTTGATAAAAGCAAATGAGCACATTGAAAAGCTAAAAAGTACAAGTTTGAATGCATGTGATCTATTGGCTGAAGGAGAAGAAATCATCACTAGCCTACTAGAAAAATTGGATGAGAAGAAAAGAATTGAAGAATGTCAGGAAATTGAAATTCAAAAGAAGATGAATGAATGCACAAAGCTTGAATTAGAAGCAAAAGTCTTGAGATCTAATCTAGAATTGGCAAAGAGTTTTGAAGAAAAGTTTAAGATAAGCTTGGTGATGCTTGATGAATTGATTACCTCTCAAAGACTGGAAAGGGATAACAGTGGTTTAGGGTTTGAAAAAGGTTAGATTGAAGCAATTTGATGGTAAAAATATGTGGTACAAAGATAGACAAGTCAAGGAGCGAAGAAGCAATTCTAGAAAAATTCTTGTCAAACGACATGATGCAAAAAGGTATTTATACTTCCATGGTGTTTGTCATTCTTGCAAGAAATTTGGTCATAAGGAAAAGGACTGCAAAAGTAATGTGAATGATTCTAAGGGAAAGAAGAATGGATATAAAAAATAGTCTATTGGATAAAAGGGAAAATGGAAAGAAGAATGTTACTTGTTGTAAGTGCATAAAACCATAACATCCTGGTAGTAACAGCAAAAGAAAGAAGAACATCTATATGGAGAAGAAGAATGATCAATCCTTTGATCTAGAAATAATGAGAATAAAAATGGAAAGGATTTGGAGAAAGGAATCATCAGTTTTATTTGTGCCAACCTCTGGTACAGATACTCCCATCAATTTCTAAATGAAAGCAATGGCTAAGGGGGAGCAATCATCAAAAAATCTAATAAACCCCCTCATTGGTACTTGTGTCATATCATGACAAAAGTATATTTAAAGTGGTAACAAGATTAAGGTATTTTTTGCATGTGTGAAGAGTGAGGTCTGCAGAATTTGAAAGAATGGAGGCATACATAGTTTTCAAGGAAATCTACCTGCAAGTTGAAGCATTTATTGCAAAATCATTTAGAATGAAAGGAATAAGTTCAGATAAAATTAAAGGCCTATGTATTTTTGGAGAAGCATGCAAAGGAAGTTTAGAATGGAATTTAGAGTTTTAGAATTTGAAGAAAATAACAGACGAATTTGAAATGAGCTCTAGAAACAAGACGTCTATACATTTCTTGTTGGCATTTTTCAGAAGTATTCCTATTTGCACAATCTTTCACTTTTATTGATGGATAATTCAAAGATTTTGAATTGTGTGGATAAAGTTGGATTGAAGAGATATATGAGGAATGTGTCAGAAGAATTTTTTGGTTCATTCTCTTGCATCCCTCTAAGAGTGTTTCCCACTGAAGATATCTATGCATTTGTTTACTGTAAGATTGAAGAAATGTCTTCAATTCAGTTGAATGTGCTTTGGGAAAAATGAATTGAAAGAGAATCATGATGCCTACAAAGTATTAGTTGAGAAAAAGTTGGATGTTTAGAGGAAAGTTCCTTTTTTGAATTTGAGAAGAAGTATATTCGAATAGTATTGAGCAGAATTCATGATGAATCTTTATGGATTGATGAGGCACATCTCGTTACCAGAGAGGAAATTAGAGATGTAACTAGTCTATGTTCCTTTGGACCAGTTCCAAAACTAAAGAATATGAATGAGAAAGAAATAATTGAGGTTATAGGAGCGAGTTCTAAAGGAAGAGAAATTGGTTTGAGATCGATTGTTGATCTGTTAATAAGGCATGTTGCTATGGTCATTGGTCATAAAGTTTGCATCCCTAACAATGACTCTATAGTTTCTATTGTTGCGGTGAATATTGTTGTTGATATGGTGTTAAGAGGTATGGAATATGACTTGTGTGAACTACTTTGCATACATTTTTTGAAGAATTTAAAGGAGATCAAGAAGAGAAAAAATAATACTTTTTGGTATGAAAATTTGGTTGTTTGTCTACTCTTTTACAATAGGAAGGTTAGAATGGTCAAATTTGAAGCCTATTTCCTATCAAATCAGGAACTTCATGATAAATCCTGGTAGTTTGGATGCACAAAAATCTTCCCTTGTATTCTTTGGAACATTTCATATGAAGATGAACAATAGGTCTAGGATTCCAATAAGTGTTGTGGAAAGATACTCCAGAAGCATAAATTTTCTTGTGTCTGCAGATTTCTGTCACATGGAAGCAGTTGAATCAAGGTTAGTTTGGATATCTAAATTGGATTATGAAGTGTCAGAGGCTGAAATTGATAAATATGCTAAAATTCTCTTGGAAATCCGTAAGCATCTCAATGAAGAAAGTACCTCTAGTAGCGTGACCGGAACAAAGAAGAAAAGGAAGAGTCTAGTGAAGCTAGAAGATGCGGAAGAAAGTAAGCTTGAACATGAGCATGAGAGAAAAAATATTCAGAGAGATTTGGAAGATTTGTAGAAGGTTATTCCAGATGCTAATTTTGATTCATCTATTTCCATTGTGGAGAATCTCCGTGGCATGATTAATTCTTTGAAATTCTACATCTCCAGACTTGAAAAGTTTGTTGGAATTAGGTCTGATGAAGAAGATTTGAATGATATCAAAGGAAAATGTTCGAATACACATGATCGAGTAATGAAGGAATTGAAGAGTGCACCAGGTTGTGAAAAATAGGCATAGGAACTACTTTCCTTTTGTCTAGATTGGTTTGGGAATACATTGGATATGAGAAATGAGATACGGATGAGTAAGTCTTAACTGAGCACTTAGGCAAATACATACAGGTTAGTAGAAGATAAAGATAATCAGAGGTGGTCCTACATTGTGTAGCTTCAAGACAATTTTTTCTCTCTACAAGATCGAAGAACATATGTTATCAAGAATTTTGTGGCACTCAAAGACATGATTAAACTCAGACATACTTTTGTTTCTAGTGCTCTTGGATGTATTGGTGAATTATCAGAGGTCAATCTTAGTCCCAATACTTTATCAGATGGTATAGACTCTCTAACTAAACTTGATCTATTTTACAAGACTCTTTCTAGTTCAAAAGGTTCATGGGAAGAAGGTAAAGTGTCATGGAAGGCTATCCTAGAGAGTCTCGGAAGTTCTTCAAGTTAATTTTGTGTTCATATCTTTTTGGCTACATTTTTTATATACACATTTATACCAGACCCCTTCCTCTGTCATTGATGTCAAAGGGGGAGAGATAAAGAGATGGAGAGTTAAAGAGTCAGAAGAAAAAAAAATTATGAAGACTAGTTTTGATAGGGGGAGTAGTTAGAACATTCAGTTGTGGTGTACTTGAAAAAATTTTGTCATGCATGTTGCCATCAATGCCAAAGGGGGAGATTGTTGGAAGCTTTGCAACATGAGCATGAAGTATGGATGGTTGTGTTGGTTGTTCCTATGTTGTCATTGATGTCAACATGGTAATAACTACATGGTGATAACTATATGGGAAGTTTGCTTGGTTTACTGAAAGTTGTTCTCTTAGTGATAGTAGATTTCCACAATCCACATAGATTATTGCATAAAAATTTTGGATTAGATTGTGTCTGAATTTTTGCATCAACGTTTCGAATCACACTTCATGATTCATCATCAAGATAAGAGAGCATAAGGTAACACTCCGCTATGATGGATTAGTGTGTTGGTATTTGATTTTGAAACTCACCGCAAGATCTGATATGACTCTAATATCTTAACCATGTTTTATTGACTCATTCATACTACTATTTCCTAGATCTTGAGATGTCTTTTTCTATGAAAAAAAAGTTATCTATGGTAGATTTTAACTTTGTATCCTACTATTGTTCTGTGTGAGGTATATTGTGTAGGAGACTCTGCATTCTACTAAGGTGAACATCCTTATACTGTGGTTTTGTTGATAGTCTCTTTATTGATAGTGTGATGGGAAATTAATGTGTTCTTAGATACAGAAAGTGTTAGCTTTGAGGATTATTTGTTGGTTTGGAGAATTGTGTTTTAGTCTTGTCTAACTCAGCGAATGCAATATATTATGAAGAATAATAGCCGATTTGGCATAATGCACTACATGGATAAAATGTTCAAATTTTATATATGGTGCCAACGAAGAAAGGTTTTGATTATTTTGTGTTCATCCAATTAGGCCAACCTAATTGATGAATAAGATATACTTGTATATATAAGATGAAAGATAGAAGAGAAATGAACAAGAGAGTGAGAAGGAGAAAGATTGTGTGTGAGAGAGAAAGATCAGAGCCTAAATGCGTTATCAGTAGTATAGATTTGTTGAGCGATGCACTACTTTATATTCTGAGCTTCAGTGGAACTAAACCCTGCAAATTGAAGGTGTATTCCATTAGTTCATTCTTTTGGTAGTGAGCCACTATCATTGTAGCTTGGTAGTGAGCCATCTTTTGTATTTAGGCTATGATCCTTTTAAGGATAGTGAGTCTTGGAAGTGAGCCCCATAATATTTTGTATTCGGATATAACATATTGTGAGTTTGTTGGAAATATAAGCCTCAATCTCACAGGCTGAAACCTCTAAGAGAGGCAAGTCGATGTGACATGCTTTGGGTCTGGCCGACTAGCAGCTTTGGATCTTGTGGTTTGTACAGGTCACCGAGACAATGTTTAAGTCATGCCGAAGGAGCTTATGTTGTGACTTGTGACTGTGTTGTAACCCTATGCCGAGTGGAGATCTCTGGCCGACAGCCATTCATATCATATCAGGGGAGATCCTTGGGAAAGGCTTACTTTGGTATGAAGTCCTAGGAATCGATGAAGGTCTCACCGACAGGGATACACTTGGAGGCATCGGGGTAACACTAAGGGTTCGCTAAGAACTCTTAGCGATGGGAAAAAGTCTTGTCGACTGTTGCTTGGTGCTCGGTATGACTTAAGATCTTGGAGTAACATCTCAGTGATAGTGGTATGTCTTGCAATCTTGAACATTTTGGTATAACCCTTAATGACTCTTATGATGTTTCTGATAGCGATAAGTCTTGGTGATAGCGATACATGTGATGATCGTCGGATGAGATCTTGGCGACATGGCGAAGTCTGAGCAATAGCTCTCTGGACTCGATGTAACATCTTGGCGTATAAGGATGACTCTTGGCGACATCGATGGTTAAGTCTTGTGGCATCGGGGAGACACGGTTAGTGTCTCACCGACATGCCAACACAGGTTGATCGCTTTGACCGAGAGAAGACCATCCTACGTGGTGAGTCATTGGCCAATCAGAGAAGCCAAATGGGAAATGCTAGCAGTTGGATCGCGTACAAGCATCGAGGAAGCTGGACAGAAAGGACGATGGATTTATCATGGTCATGATGATGTCTAGTTTTGTTCATTTATTGGTGTGTGGTTGGATGATCAGTGGATGAATTCTATTTGTGAAGATCAGAACGTGAATGTTCTGTAACAAGGTTGTTCATGGTGTATGCCTATAAACTAACATCGAAAGACAAGTCAACTCTATTTGTAATATTTATTATTGTAATACAAAGTGACTTCTCTTGGTGTCATGGTTTTTCTCCCGGTAAGGGTTTTCCCATATATATTGTTCATATGTGTTTCCTATTTCTGTTTATAATCTTTTTCTAGTGCATCTTAATTGACTGTAAGTGTAAAATTTAAAAGTGTCTGCATTCTTCCTCGAGGTTTTGACATTAAAGAGAGTTGCTTCCACATCTAGCTTTCCTTAAAGAGTTAACCCTCACCGTGGTTTTTCCCATTCTGGTTTTTCCACATAAAAATCCTAGTGTTCATGTGTGTGATCGCATTGACTTGTTTCTATGTTCTCTCTTGTTGATTCAGTCAAGATTGTAATAATGGTTAAGTGGATTTTATTATCAATTTGTGGAATACTAATTCACCTACCTCTCAATATTTTGGATGTTCAACACTCCATTATTACCTATGCATTCAACTTCAAACCAAATTGTCATATTAATTAAAAAGATACCTCATTACCCCTTATATCTCCTCGATGGCCCAAACCTCACCATTTGGCACTTCCGTGATCCCTCATGGGTTTGCGTGAAATACTGGTGGGTCCCTTGTAGGTTGGAAGGGGACAAATTTTACATTGTTGTTGGGACATCAGAGAGACCTTGAAGAGGCTCTCTTCGAAACTATAGTGTTTTGTTGATCATCACTTTTTTTATTCACTAAGTTGAAAAGACTCTTGGAAAAATCCCATCAAAACCTATAAGTCTCCTCGACAATAGGTTGTCACCAACCAATCACCATCTGGTCAACACCCTTTATGCTTGCATTCAGGATATTGAGGAGACTTGGAAACAGCTTTCTTCGATGTCTCAATGTCCCACCAATCCTTCATTTTCCACCTGCCAACTATGTTATCCAAGCCACAAAGCATCACCTATCAGGTCCCATGACACCACATGGAGCATTCCCTGATCCCCCACGGGTTGACAAAAAATACTAGTGGGCCCCCCGCAGGCTAGCAAGGAAGGTTGCAGAGTGACCCATGCAACACACTCACAACCATTGATCAAGCTTTAAAAACCTAAAATTTCATTTCATACCCTTAAAACCTATTGTTGCCACATCGAAGAGACAAAGATATGACTCTCTTTGATACATAAAAGTCACTCCAACATTTCACTACCACCACACCTACCCATCGCTCATCACATAAGTGCTTGGAAATAGAAATAGACTACAGTGATATGCAATAACAAAAAAATTCATTGCACCATCACTGAAGTGTTTAGAAATTGAGACTTATAACAGTGATGAATGATGAAGAAGGGTCCATCGCGCCATCACTGAAGTCACCATGCTCAGCCAAAATGAAAAAGAGACAAGTAAAACCCAGCAATGCAATGGTTATTTTACCTACCATCGCCCCATCACTGTAATCACCAATGGAGTGGAAAAAAATTCTATGAAGGGCGATGAGGAAATAAGGTCATCACCAATCACACAAATGAATGGAGTGGTACAAGTTTTAGTGTGATGGGCGATGGAAAAGCTTCAAGTGGTAATTAGCACATGCCTCCAAGGTATAGGAATTGTTCAAGGATAGTGGAACATGAAGATTTAATGGTTCCACCTATGGCTCTGATTGGGGACGCATGCCCCCTACAGGCATGGTGAGATTTCAGACATCTCCTAGGAGAGAAGACCAAGTGCTAGATCTATTGGGTGCCCTGCAACTATCTTTATTCAAAATTCAAAACCTCATTTGGTGGCCCCAGGCCACCAAATGAAAAGGAAAACCAATTTTTTCCTCTGTCAAATACCAATCTGTTGAAGGAAAAGATTTCCCTCAATCCACACTTGCCTCTATCACTCCATAGCAAAATGAGTAGCCTTCTTTCTACAAAAACAAGTGTTTGGCTACCTTTGAACAAGGGAGAACTTGCTCCATGTTTGGCTTTGTTGTCACATGGTAACCAAATCATATAAACTACCTCACTACCACCCAATGCATTTTATGATTTTGTGGCAAGTGACAAGATATGAGGGCACTAATCAAGACCATATGGAAACATAGTCTCTTCACATCTGTTAACCCCCTCATAATGATTAGGCTCAACAAAGATATTATGCCTTAGACACAGTGTGCAATCCTCCTGTGTACTAAACAAAGAATGTTCACACATTTGTAACTCCTTCAAATGAATTGCATCAGAAACAAGCTTATCACCAACTCAACAACACAACTCAGTCACATTATTATGTGCCTCAAGATTCTAGGAACAAGACACATCAACATCCACAAGTCCATTGTCCACATTCAGAACATAGCATTCTGAAAAGTCATCAGCATCCCAAACACAAACATTTTCCCTCTTAGGCTCAAGGACAAGGTTATCAACATTCATCAAGTTATCACACAAGAAATCCTCAAGTGTAGGCTCAATGACTAGAAATATTTGTTTGTAATAAATCCCTCGGAATGAGTGTTACAAACACATTTACTATTGCAAGAATTATCGCCCTCAATATTACCTTTTGTTGCATCAACATGAAAATCTAAAGTGAACTGCTCATAAGGAAGACTATGAGTTGCACACCCAAAAAAAAGGTTCTTGTATGCATCCATGTGATTAACACAATCACACTCTTCAAGTGCAAGCTCACCATAAAAATTTCCATTAGTTGTATTAACATTTGTCTTTACATTTTCAATTTCATGTATAGCTACATTTATGCTCTCCTCATGCAAACATTTTGTGATAACTTCAAAACCAGGAAAAGAGATAGAAGAAGGTAAATTATTAAACAAGAAAGCACTTCCTTGATCACAACTTACATTACCAACATATGAACACTCTTCATAATCAACTACCTAATATGATTCATCCAGAGAATCTTTTGCACACATATCTTCTTCTTTTTCCATACTGCTACAACAATCAGTAGGATCATATTCTTCATTGTCAAATAGAAAATCATTAGTTGTTTCTTCTTTGTAGCTTCTCATGGGTGATTTATCCAATTGAATTCTATTGCAAACTTTGGCATTCGCATCTGATAGACCATCATTTTTTAGAGTATTCCATAAATCAGCAGACTCCCATGTCTCATTACTATGAATACTTGCATTAAGGCTACACTCAACACATGTAGAATTGGCATAACCAAGTATACCACAACAATTTTTATTGCATATCTCTACTTCAAAAAGTATGTTCAATTCATATACCTCATCATGCTCTTGTCTAACAGAATTTAGAGTCACATTGTTCATTACAACATCACATTCATTTCTTGAAGAGAAAATATTTGACTCACCTTGGTTTTCAGCAGTGAGGCTCTCCATACAAGGCTCAAAAAATCTTATAACATCAACACAATGTGAACTGAGATGATCATTCAAGAAGTTATCAACTCTATCATAGATTTTCATAATGTCATCACACAATTGTGAGCATTGAAAAATATTGTGATCATCTTCACTAGAACACTTTTCACTTAAGGAAATCAATTCCACCTCTTCTTCTTGAGAGGAATCACAATCACTAGGGCTACAAATAGCATTTTAATGTCTTTGATCATTTGGAAAAGAATGTGTTTTAGTTGGTTGCATATTTACATTTGCAACACTAATGTTGTTACCATGAAGACTTGAAACTTCGGAATCAACACAAACTTCTATTGCATTTTCAAAATCAATAGATGAGAAAATACTTTCAATATCATTTGTATCATTGCATCCTTCATCTAATACAAAAAATTGGCTTCCTATTTCCATATTTCCAAAGAAAATAAGGGTGACTTCACATGTTTCATTCATCACATCATGTTTTACATCTTGACTAATATGGTTGCAATCTTCATCTGGATATATTTTCTCCATGGTTTGATCAGAAAAATAATATTCATCACTACATAATGCATTATCATTCTCTTCTCCTATACCATCAAGGTCCATTTGATCAAGTCTAGAAAAAGTACCATCACATAGTCTAGTCAAGAAATGACTTCCATATTTCTCTATCATTTCTTCAATCACTGAAAGCAATTGATATAATAACTCAAGGTTAGGGGCTTCAAGTAGGCTGGCATGGTACTTAGACCCAGCTCAATTCCTTCACAACAAACATCAATACATACTAATTCATCAGGAGTATTTGATACAGGTATAGCAAACAAAATTTTCATGAATCTATCATGAAAATCATAAAAGGATTTTGTTGGTGTTTTCTAAGTGCACCTAAGGAATCTCTAAAGAGTAGCCAACTCCTATACTCAAGAACCTTAAAATGAATGGCCAACCAACAAGATTTAGTCAAAGGCTTTGTGGGACCTAGGAGGGTATTCCTACTATGTTCATTTTGGTTCATACCTTGTAGTACTTTAGGCTCTGTGGGACCTAGGAGTGTATTCCTACTATCTTCATTTTGGTTCATACCTTGTAGAACACATTAACTCACAGATCAATTCCTATGAGGAGAAAATATACATGAATTACTCAAAGATTGGCTTATCTTTGAGAAAACTATGACCCACTCTCTAGGAATCAAAGGCTATTTCAAGATACTTCATAGACATGCCTCATGATTGGTGAATTTTAAAATGAATTTGCGTTTTGATTTCAAATCAGTGACTAGACAGACCATTAATACACCTCTGATGTAAATATTTAACAAATAGACCAATGTCTTGTCAAATTGGGCATCAGAGTCACATACATAACAACTAGTAATATAGAAATGATTTAATTTTGATAATAGCAAACAACTCTCACAATACATTGCATTATGGAGCTCACAGTTTCTAAGACATGACTACTTACCAAACCTTTGTAAATTATTGCAAATTTATGACTTTATTTAAGTATTTTAATTGACTCATTGAATCAAAGCAGAAATAGAGACACACATTCAAACAATATTTGAAGATGAATAAAGATATCCTTGATATTTCATTCAAAACTTGCCATAACATTTAGAAGGAGAGTACATGTATTAGAATTATAGATTTGTTTCGATATCAATCATTACTATAAAACCATTTAAGATCATTACATATACGCCTTAGAGCCAAAACAAGTTATTTTCTCTATTCATTAATTCCTTTCTATACTATATTATCTACCCAGACATATACCCAGCTCAAAACTTAAGACCAGAACACCCTGCAAATGAGCCATGAATTCCTTTTATAGCACAAGGAGCAAACAAGCTTCTAGCTCGAAATGTAATTACATTACAAAAATTTCATTTCAACTCGAATTTTAGTTGCATCTCAAAATTCCCTCATGTCGATCCAGCAATAACACATTGAAAATAGGGAAAACAAAATTGCAATCTTCATCAAAAGGGAAATGTAGAGTGTTGCCAAAATTTCCCTTATCCACCAGGTAAGCAGCAAATCCAATGTCCACATTGCCATGAAGGCACACAGTCAACACCAAACACCTCAAAAGTTCCACGCATGTATGTGGAAAAAGAGCAACCACCATAGAAATTTATCAAAGAACACAAAATTTTCCATCCCACACACCACCTTTTCACTGACCAAGACTTACCACCACTAGCACCCAGTCCGCGGTACACAGCCCACTTTGCATCATCGTGAGAGATGGAGAAGAGACCTCAACTCCCTCTTCATCTTTGTCTCTGTTGAGCACAGAACCATCCCGCCCACTTGGAGTCTTGACAACCAATGGCAAGACAAACAGTACCTCCATTCCAGGGGCTAGAGCTCGGCCCAAGGTCATGAGATACTGGTGATAGCCAAATTTTGTCTTTGTTTCACTTTCAGATGGGCTATCTATGACATCAATGGGTGAATTTTGACGTCCAAAGGAACCGCTTCCATATCTTACCTTCTTGTAAGCTCTGACAGTAAATTGTGTTGATCCCTTGCCTTTATCCTCTATCTTTCCAGTAGCAGGTCCCTGGAATTGCAACCTCCTACTACACCTTGAAGGCACACTCATGGGCTTATTGACAGAAGCCTTGTCCTCTGCAACTGAAGCATGTTCTAGAATATCATCATGGAGCCTCTGCAAATTTAGTCTATGTTGGTGTTTTTCTAGCTAACCTTTGGAATCTTCTAAGGGGATGCCAACCTCTATACTCAAAAATCACCAAGGATTAGTGGCCAACTAACGGGTAAAGACTTTCAGGCTTTCACCCCTACTCTTTAGGCTCTGTGGGACCAAGGAGGGTATTCCTTTTGTGTTCATTTGATCTCTTCATTCCTCAAGAACACTTCAACATAGATTTGTTCCTATGAAATGCAAATAGATGTTATGTATTGAAGGCTTGGTAGACCTTTTAAGTAAGTAACCACCTAATGCTAGGAAACAAATAACTCTTTATAACACACACATCATGATTGAAAGATTTAATGATTTAAGAATGTTTCTGAGATGCACAAAATTGAATAATAGATCAGTGCCAATTCTGGGCCATGGAGTCAAACACATAATATGAATTTATCAGCAAACTAAACTCAACCAGTGGATTTAAATTGTTAATGCTTTGCATCAAATGTTAATTTCTTACATTAACAAATCCTCTCATGTTATCAATCAAACTCTGCTTACCAAATCCAACCTGCACACTTCAATCACAATCATTTGTTCAAAGTATTTAACCATTTCAATGAAACAAACCCATAAATAGATAACACAACCTCATGAAATTGAGATGCCAAACTCAAAGATACTTTGTATTATTGAATTTAAATGACTGAAAATATATAGATCTGGAGATAGTTTGAAGATATTCATGAATGTGCAAACATTTTCATGATTTATTTGCATAACTGGCTAACATTTGCTCATGGAATTAGCATTAACAGCTTATAGACACAAAAATGACTCAGAATTAACAATTCTCTATCTACCTAGCCCCATACAAAACCTCAGAATCAAAATTAGAACCCTTAACAATGAGAAGAGAAGAGAAGAAATAGAAAATAGAAGCAGCCCTAAAACTGATCCGTTGAAGACATCTGGCAGCTTCATTTCCATTGATCAACAAGTTTGCAAAGCTTCTCTCCTCTTTCTTCAACAAACAAAATTTGCCTCCAATTTTCCCCTTTCTTCAAGTTGCCAAACAACAGAAAAAATGCCCATGTAAACACTCTTCACTTTACGTGTTGTGTGAAAAATTTGCCCTGCCTGTGAAAATTTTGTTTTTCAGCTTTTTACTGGTTTTTTCCATGTAATGCACATAATTTTTCTTCATAAAGTGAATAAATTCACTTTTTCCTTACTTTCCTTTGCTGCACTTTATTTGTTGTAGGTACTCATAATATTTTATTTCCTAGCAAATAATATTTTTCCATAAAGTGAATAAATTCACTTTACAAAATATCTCCATGCCTTTACCTTAAAATTTTCTCATCCATATAATATACTTCTCATTAAAGTATTTGCACGCTCAACAACATTTTAAAATCTTTAAGAAAACATTTACACTGTATGTAGGTAAAATAATTTACAGATACTTTATGCTTGCTTACCAATCAAATTATTTGTTCTTCAAACAATAATTTGCACTGGGTAAATGTTTTACCCATTCACCTTCAAGACTTTCTCTAACCATTTACTCCACCTCTCTTTGCACTGCTTTATTTTTAAATGATTTTTCATTTAAAAATAAAATGGGGTTTCCTTTAAAAATTCATCAGGCACTTTGATTTTCACCTATTGGGCCCACCACCTTTAAAATTCATGAGCACACCCTCCTTTTCTCCCCAACCTCGCACAAATTAACCCACGGGCACTTTAAATCTGCGAACTAGCGGGGTGAGGCTGAGATTTGCCCACAATACTTCATTTTCACTTTAAAAGTGAAATTCTTTAAACTGCCAGTGCATTTAATTATTTTCGGGCCCACACTTCATTCCCCACATAACATTTCACCTTTCATTTAAAATTCCTTTGATTGGCCCTTTGGAAACATTTAATTTCGGGCAACATTTTAATCTCTTAAAATGTTTTGCCAATTTTAATGAAAACCTTTTGAAAAGAAAATGTTCATGTGCATTCACATCCTCTGGGCCCACTTGCCACATGTCAACACCTCGCTAATCATGTGGGAATTAAAGGGCGTGCAAGTTGGAACAACGATCTAGTGGGCGACGGTGGAGATTTAATCTACCATTTGATCTTTTGCTCCCTGTCATTGATTTCATCTTCTTGTTCAGCTCACATTTTTCCCTAACTTTCCTCTTTTCCATTCTCGAGCTCTGCTTCTTAGAGTCATGGTGGCAAGAATCTACTTTATCAGTTTTAACACCTCCATTATAAGCATACACTGCCTTTATCAAATAGGACAACACACTAGATTTTCCCTTGCACTGGCAAGTTTAGCCAAGAATTCACCAATAGATTGGAATATGGCTTGAGACTCTCTGACTGTGTGTGAGTTGCCTCCATGTTTGCTGGTGCATGGCAATGGAAACTTCTTGCAATACTTGTAAATTTCAAAGAAATTCTCAATAGATATGCTATGTATGGCGCATTTTTTTAGCTGCTTGGAGTCTCTAAAGCTCTCTTGTAGTCTTAATCTCCCAGCACCCTCTTTGTACTTCAATGGACATGTAGCCTGCAACCATTTCATTGTTAAAGCCTCTTCAACAAATAGATTTTGTTGTGCATGCCCTTCATTTTGCATTTTCTTTATGCATTGATGGATACCCGTACTTTCATGCATGATTGAACGCAGATTAGCATGATTGAACGCAGGATTAGCAGCTGGGCTGAAAAAGAGGGGAAAAGAGCAAAAGGTCAAGCTGGTTTTAGGCCCAAGCACTCCACTATTGATCATGGGGTTATCCTTAGATTTTTGATTGAAAAAATTTGGGACATTCAAGGAGACGAAGCCTATTGCTGCTTTGTTGATTTTAAAAAAGCCTTTGACACGGTCCCTCGGAACAAGCTATGGAAGAGAATGGAGGATTTGGGAGTTCCGCATGAGCTTAGGGCGGCTGCTCATAGGCTCTACGAGCAGGTCAAAGCTAAAATCAGAACCAATGATGGTATGTCAGAATGCTTTGGCAGTGACATTGGTGTCAAACAAGGCTGCCCGCTCTCCCCAACGCTATTTGGGCTTTACATTGATAAGCTGGAAGAATGGATTAACAAGGTTGGTGGGGAAGGCATCCTTTTGGCCAACTTTGTAATAAAATTACTGTTATATGCCGATGACCTCATATTAATTGCTAAAACTGCACATGATTTGAGAAAACATTTGAAGGCCCTTGAATCGTTTTGTCAAGAGGTCGGGATGCAAGTGAACACTTCAAAAACCAAAATAATGATCTTCTCACTGCGAAGAAAAAAATAGCAGATTGAATTTATCTTTGAAGGCAAGCCACTAGAAATAGTGGATGAGTATAAGTACCTTGGGCTTGATTTTCACAACAAGCTTAGCTGGGAAACATGTAGAGCAAAAAGAATTCAAGGAGGCTGGAAAGCGTTGTACTCTTTGCAAAATAGATGTAGAAATGCCGAATTATGGGATTGGAAAACTAAAAGAACGCTTTTTGGTCTTCTTGTTACTCCGGTAATTCTCTATGGGTGTGAAATCTGGGGCAGCAGCATGTCAGATCAGAAATGGAGACAAGTGGAAAGGATACAAAAACATCTAATTATATGCAGCCTCAAGCTTAAGACTGCAGTGCCTTATGAAATTTTATTGGCTGAGACCGGTACTTTTCCTCTGGAGGCCTCAGCGATGACCCGGTTATTAAGCTACTTAAAGAAGGTCCAGAATATGGAGGATCATAGATGGCCTAAGCTAATTATGAAAGAGGAGCTAACTAGAAGAAAGAACACATGGATGAAACTTAATATCAAGTGGATGAAGAAATGGGATATTGTGATGCATGAGTGTCCAAACACAAATGGAGAAATAAAAAATTACGTGAGAGAAAAATTTAAATATGGTATATGGACGAAAAAAACAGGGCGTAAAAAGGATTATTATATCAAAGAATTCAATCCCACAAGGGACCATGAAGAAAAGGCTTATATAGGAGCGAATATCAAATGGAAAGCAAAAATGTTGATAGCCCAATTGCGGACTAGTTCACACCATCTTAGGTGTGAAACGGGTAGGTGGGAGGTTCCTAAAGAAGAGTGGGAAAATAGAATATGCCGCTTTTGTAACGAAGGTATGGTGGAGACAGAATGGCACTTTATCATAGAATGCTCAGCTTATAAAGACATCCGGGCCAGCTATGGGGATGCGGTGCAGGTTGACAATTTAAATACCTTGTTTGAAGATTCAAGACTCGACAAAATTGCAAACTTCATCATCAAAATTCACTCTCGAAGGGCTGATCTCGAACGGCACCTCCATTGTGTCTAGGGCTGTGCTGTGTGTTGTTCCGGTGCTGATCTTGGGTCCCATAGGCTTCTTTGGCCTCGTGGACGTCATTAAAATATTTCATTTCATTTCATTCGCGGCCTCTATGGTATTCTCTTGGGGGCTTCTAAAGCTTTTCAACAAATGCATTTTCTCTTTACTTCATGGTGGCTTGAGCTTCCTCCTACCGCTTTTGCTATGATTCCACATGTTGCATACATGTTTAACCTGTGCAACATTGGATATTCCTGCAATGCTTCAATGGCATCCCCAAGAGATTTATATTAATCAGGGGGGGCTTGTTAGTAGGTCACACCTCTCACAATCTTTGTCATTTGTTTAAAGTTTCTACAAACTTTCACTAAAATCCCTTTTGAGTGCATTTTCTATTAAGTTTTTGAGGCCATTTCAACATGTTCATTTTGTATATATCCTTTGCTGCATTTTGTTGGATATCCATGCCCTCAAACTTTGATGGATGTTCATGTTCTGTTTTGAACGGTGCCTATCTGCACTCTGGCTTCTCTATGGTAGTCTTCATGCTTTTTTGGATGTGTCATACCTTGATGTGTCGGAGAAGAACCTCTTTCCTCACATCAAACAGTCCCCATTCATTTAGCATATTGAGGCTTTATTCTTTTTATGATGGCTGCTCTATTAGATATTCATTCAATTATCTCTTTCAGCTGGAAGCCAACATACAAAATAGCTTCACTATTGAAAATGATTGCAAAGCATCCCAATTACATCTACATTTCATTATATCCAACTTGAAACTTTTCCCAAGCAACAAGATAATACATATGTATCCTCACAACCAGGAAACCTGCACAATATTAACCTGATAAAAGGTTTACCCTTCTAGTACCCTGTAGCTAATCAAACAACTCAACAAGATAAAAATGCTATGACTTTATCCCATGTTACATTTAGTGAAAACCACCTTCCATAATGCAACTCATGTCAGGTCCCTTGTGGACCCAACTAAAAATTATTCCTTTGCAAATAAATTTTAGGATTAATTGACTAAACACTACCTTTTGAATGCATCTCGAGTGAAACAATAAACTAGGTTTTCATTGAAATCTAATTTCTGACCCTTTTGCAAAATGGTGAAAATTGGCCAAGTTGGCTCCAGAATCAACCTTGAAAACTGGACAAACAACCTCCTGGAGACATAAAAACTTGTAGACTTGTAGACATTCATCCTAAGAATTGAATGCAAAAGATAGATCAGAGAAATCAATTACGAGGAAAAAGTTATTAACTGTCAAAGTTGCTTACTCAAACTTTCTACAACAAATAGTTGTTCAGAACCAATTAAAACCCACGAGACCACCTCGTTGAAAAAATATCAAATCAACTCCTGGAGAGCTATCACTGGACACATAAGCACATTTAGGTACACTGAGCACGTATGCAAGAGGATTTAAATTGAATCATATCCCATCAAAATATATTGAAGGTCAAAGTTGACCTCTCAAAAAGGTTTCTGGAAATGCAGGTGCAAAACTGAATAAATTGCATTTGGTTTTTACCTGTTAAAAATAGCAAATCATCTCATAAAGCTCTGAAACCTGACATGTGAGTTCGCTTTGGTATGGAGAACTAAGAAAAACAATCATTTTTACATGACAATCAATTGGTTGCAAAATTCAAGCTCAAACAGGAGGCAACTTTGCAAAACTGAACGTTTGCAAATAGCAAAAAAGTGCCAAAACCCTCTAGCTTTGCTTTTTGAAATACTAACAAAACTCATCGTGGGAAGCTAAAAACTGACATGCCTGCTCACATAGAACACATGAGTGTTTTTGCAAAGGTATTTTGCATAAAAATCAATAGGCATCAAATTATGACATTCAAAGTGGGCCACTTAGGTATATTCTTCAGGTGCACTTCAGAAAGTGTAGACAAAATTTTGAAATGGGCATCTAAAATTTGCAACATTTGAGAGTGCCAACAGTTTGGATGACCTTCTAACTGGTCCTACGGAAGCAACTAGTTTGCTCATTTTCACTGTACGATAGTTTCTCGAGCTCACAATTGAATATTATTCACTCAGCTCCAACTCAGAAAATTTCTAATTGCTAAATGGAAATGATACAACTAGCAGTTATTCCATCTTGTATTTATCGAGTGACGTGATGATAACAACCATCAATGCTCAAAGAAAACACATGCGCAAAATGGTGGCAATTCGTTGGCGTGTGTATTATCACCGTTTATTTCCCAAGTGCATGGAAATTTGCATAGCATACTTCATGATTACTGGCAATTAAGTATCCACATGCACGAAGATCAATTTTCTCACTGCTCCAACAGAGCATATCATTAATGCTCATTGGTTGCCGATTGAGTTTGAATTTCAACCTTTCCTCATTCATTTATCTCCAACCAATAGTGTTTGTCCAAATCAGATGAAACCTCACCTATTTCATTAGCTGGTGGATTAATCCACATGTCAAGATCTCATCAATCTAGCAACTTTTAACAAGCGTTCATATTTCCTCTGTGAGCTAGCAGGGAACGGTAGAGATTATCTTATGCACTTGATCTTCACCATCGGTTTGGAACCACAGGCAGTGAGCCAGATAGTGGAGATTGGGCCCCATGTCCATATAAGGACACGCATCCTCATCTTGCTATCCTCGCACTACGTAACCGGTCAGCATTTAACATCCGTGATCTAGCGGGGTATAGCCAAGATCATTTCCCATGGTCACAAATCTCTAAACATGCACATATTGCAAGGTTAGCATTAAAGAAGGGGCTATTATTATGCCAATTATGATTTAACCCTTGAGGATAAGTGACTTAAGCTTAAGTCATTTAGGGGGAAAATATTAAAGCCCAACTTTAGGAAAATATTAAAGTCGGCAATAAACTAGATGACTGGTGCTCTAGACCAAAGGGCCAGTGGCTGAACGGACATGATTGCTCAAGTGACAACTTAGAGAATGAGAAATCGACAGGGCAAGTCAATGTGAAATTAGAAGAACAAAGGATTTTCCAAGCCAAAACCCTATCCAAACCATGGGGACAAGGGCTTTATATGCTGATTAAGTTCAGATGTTACTCAAAAATTGCAAGTTTTGGGGAGCTCCGTTAGTGGCTCACGCTCGAGGACATATACCCCTAGTGGGTATAGTGAGAATCCAAATCTCAAGTTGAAGCAGACCAGGGTAGAACACAAAAACCCAGGAGCTTGCCCGGACAAGGCAAGTAGACACAACAGAAAGCAAACACACCAAACCAACCTATATACAATATTTACAGAATATACAATGCAGTTTGTTTCCCTAAGAAGCCTTTTCACAATTGGCTCCCCCAAAATTGGAGGCCCCTGGCCCCCCAAAACTCAGGCCTACTTCTTTCCTCTGTCAATTATTTTGTTGTTTTTTACTGGAAATGGATCTATCATTGCACCAAGTACCTCTGCACCATCAACTTCATTACAATCAATATGACCCACCATTCTTTTGAAACAATATTTCCCATAATACCATTCTGACATGGTTTCCTTTGATTGCATTGGAAAAATGAAATATCCATATTCCATTTATTTGTCTTTATCATGAATCTTGTCTTGGTACCCCACATCATGCAAGCAATCCTTAAATATATCAAAATAAAAATACTCAAATTCAAGAGTTCGCATGAGTTGAAAATCAGGACCCAAGGCTGATTCTGCCTTTTCTTTCTCAAATGAATCAACATTTAATCTGTCTTCAATACCCAGGTTATATCCACTTGATGGAAATAGTTCCATGATCAAATCAAGAAGATATGGGACATCAACAAAGTAACACTTGAAACTTACCTCATACTGATCATTAGCACATTCACTATTGTTTATATCATCCAATAGCTCTTCATACCAATCAACAGATTCTACACTACCCATATGGTTTGAGCATTCTTCAAATTGTTTCTCCTTATGGTCAGGAACTGGGCCTTCTCCCTCACTAATATGTGCTTTATTTCTCTTTGTAGGTTTAGATATTACTTTAGTGGCCACATTATCACAATCACCATAAGCTATAGGGATGTGCAGATATTCATCAATCCTTGTTTCATCATAACGAATAGCATTTTCCTTGTGCTTAATATTTTCCTCAATAGTGGTATTGTATCTACATTCATCATCATGGGAAATGAAAGTCCCAACATCAGAGCTACCATTATGTGCATCACCACCTTGTTCATCAACAATTATACCATTGTATTCTCCATATGAATGGGATATCAATGCTTTAACATTACCATCTCCAAAGGGAAGATCAAAAACCTCATTGATATCCAAGCATTCTCCCCTTCCTTTTTGACTTGCATCAATTTTAGTATGTCCACAAGTAATTTCTACCAGAGACTCATCAAGATTTTCCACAAAAAGTGGATTGCTCCTGAACCAGTAAGGATCATCATTGGTAAACTCACCTAGCAACAAGGGTTCATCAAATATGGGATTTTTCCACACCTTCATAGTTGTCACATGTACCCCTTCCTCTTTGATGTTAGGATCCCAATCTCTTTAATCACCAGTGCACTCAAAATCAATGTAATCACTTGAAGAGTAGAGAGAAACACTTTCAATATCCTCTTCATCATTTGCATTCATGAAAATTGATCCGCATTCAGAAAATTCTTCACATGAAGAGAATTGCTCACTACCTAGGAAATGCAGCCCTTCAAGGCTATTAACATACCCCCTACTTGAAGCAAAGGATTCCATCTCCATTTCATAAGAAGAATAATATTCAATAAAATATTGACCAAGCTTAATCTCATTTGTTTGACTCCTCATTTGTGCCATATAACTGAGACCAGGTGCATCTCCATCACTGATTTGTGCATCATTATTCCTGATTGGATCAACATGTGAGGTTTCACCCTGTACCTCTTGTGTTTTCTCACAAACTATGACATCCCAAGGAAGAAAATAATGTACAATTTCTTATCCTTATACTTTGTCTCTTCATCTTCATCAGTATTGCCTAAGCCGATATCGAGAGTACTTGTAAAATAACAACAATCATTGACTAAATTTCCACCTTCTAATGCATCTTCTTGATCTGTCAACCTTAGCCTTTGATTCTCCTCACTATGACAATTATTGCCCACATTTTGGGAAACAACATGTGGCATATAACTATGCTCAATATCTTCCACAGTGCTTATCCAATCCACTACCTAATCAAGACTATGAGGCTTCAAATTCTCAGGTAATTTGCTTAATCCTGATTTGTAGACTTCATAGAAAAAATCAATGCACATTAAGTCATTAGGTCTAACACTCTTGGGTATTTTCATTAGAACATCTAGGATTCTTGAAAACAAGTCATATGGTGATTCATTTACATGTCTTTTCATTTTTATACAACTCTCTGATAGAGAATACTAAGTCATCCCTTCGCAATCCTTATTGATATGAGGTTGATGCTTTCTCCTGTTCTACATCTCGTCGAAATAATGCAAATATGACATCTAAGGGATCATTTTCCTAACAAAAATTTTTGTCTTGATTTGTTTGGCTCAATAGTGTGAATTCTATTAGAGCCATTCATACTAGCAGTCATAGGTCCCCTCATGATTGAGTACTTCAAATTTTTCTCAATATTCATAGCATCTTGGTAGGCTTGTTGTAAGGTAGTAGGCTCTTTATCTCTCAACAAGAAGCTCATCTTACTATCAAATGCTCCTAAATACACAACCAAACACTCTACATCATTTGGCCTCATGTTTTTGGGGATATCTCTTATGACCTTTGCAAATCTAAGGTTGAAAGTAGGGACCAATTCTTCCTTATCCCTGGAGATCTCCATGAAATTCTTCCTTGCAACACTTGGATTTATTCTTTCACCAAACTATTCAATGAAGACTACCTTGATTTCACTCCAACAATTTATAGAAGATATTGGCAAGAAAGAGAACCAATCTTTTGTGTCTCCTTTTAGGGATTGAACAAATAGTTTCATAACCACATCTTCAAAATCTATCTCATAATCTCCCATCACATTAGCAAATTCTTGCACAAGCTTACTTGTTGATTCTAACTTCTCACCACTAAACTTTGGTATTTTGTCCCTGATCTTGGGTGGTACAATATTTGGGTAACCACAAATATTTTTAAATTTGAGGGCCCTGTACCTATCAATACTGAAGTTGCCTTGGTGGGACAAGGATTGTTCACCTTGCATTCTTTTATCGATTTACACCAGATGGTGCAAATTGACAACTCATCCTTAATTCTTGAAAAGGAATTTAATATCTACTGTGCAATTATACAATATTACATCAATTCCTTTTGCAATCGTGATCCTAAGCCCCTAGCACATATATTCCCTATAAATGTTCCCTAAGATCTAACAATATAACTTGCTCATTTCATCATAATGCACAAATTTCATCTTATACACAAAGGCATGCTAAATTATCACTAATATTCCCTCATATAGTGCTAATTCACCTATTATGGAATTATTTACACCTTCGAGCATGGGAAATTCATCTTGATTTACCCATAATATGCTCTAATTTCTTCAAATTTTATGAGAGTACCTGGTATTTTGCAGCGACTAACTATCCTTTGTCTTTAAAACTGCAGATTTGATCATTTAATGTATGCTTTATTAGGTTCTTTAAATCAAAGTTGCCACCTCCTTTCATAGGATTGAACTTCAAATGAGATGAAGTTTCTTTACAAAATGGAACACATTATGGGCTATCTTCCACAGTGGAGTCACATTCAAATCCTTCAATCTTTGTTGCACTCAAATCGTCTACCAAGTTCAAGAATTTGTTAGTATCTGAACAAGACGTTCAGATTCTCATCACCATTTGATTCTATATTTTGTATCTGCATTTGGAGAATAAGAATCCCTAGCAGAGTCACCATTTTTTTGGTGTTTTTCTAGTGCAACTAAGGAATCTCTAAAGAGTAGCCAACTCCTATACTAGAGACCCTTAAAATGAATGGCCAACTGACAAGATTCAGTCAAAGACTAAAATCTTCTACAATTTAGGCTTTGTGGGACCTAGGAGGGTATTCCTATTGTGTTCATTTTGGTTCATACCTTGTAGAACACATTAACTCACAGATCAATTCCTATGAGGAGCAAATATACATGAATTACTCAAAGATTGGCTTATCTTTGAGCAAACTACAACCCACTCACTAGGAATCAAAGGCTATTTTAAGATACTTTACACACATGCCTCATGATTGGTGAATTTTAAAATGAATTTGTGTTCTGATTTCAAATTGGTGACTAGAGAGATCATTAATACACCTCTGATCTAAATATTTAACAAATAGAACAATGTCTTGTCAAATTGGGCATCGGAGTTACATACATAACAACTAGTAATATAGAAATGATTTAATTCTAATAATAAGGACAACTCTCACAATACATTGCATTATGGAGCTCATGATTTCTAAGACATGGCTACTTACCAAATCCTTTGAAAATTATTGCAAATTTATGACTCTATTTAAGCATTTTAATTGACTCCTTGAATCAAAGCAAAAACAAAGACAAACATCCAAACAATATTTGAAGATGAACAAAGATATCCTTGATATTTCATTCAAAACTTGCCATAACCTTCAAAAGGAGAGTACATGCATTAGAATTATAGATTTGTTTCAATATCAATCATTACTATAAAACCATTTAAGATCATTAAATATATGCCTCAGAGACAAAACAAGTTATCTTCCCTATTCATTAATTCCTTTCTATACTCAATTATCTACCCAGACATATACCCAACTCAACACTTAAGACCAGAACCCCCTACAAATGAACCATGAATTCCTTTTATAGCACAAGGAGCAAACAAGCTTCTGGATCTAAATGCAATTACATTACAAAAAATTCATTTCAACTTGAATTTCAGTTGCATCTCAAAATTCCCTCATGTCAATCCAATAGTAACATGTTGAAAATGGAGAAAACAAAATTGTAATCGCCATCAAAAGGGAAATGTAAAGTGCCGCCAAAATTTCCCTTTGCCACTAGGTAAGCAACGAATCTAATGTCCAAATTTCCATGAAGCACACAGTCAGCACCAAACACCTCAAAAGTACCACGCACGTATGCAGAAAAAGAGAAACCACCACAGAAATTTATCAAAGAACACAAAATTTTCCATCCCACACACCACCTTTTCACCGACCAGAAGACTTACCACCATCAGCTTCCAATCCATGGTACATGCGCCCACTTTGTGTCATCGTGAGAGATGGAGAAGATACCTAACCTCCCTCTTCATCTTTGTCTTTGTTGAGCATAGAACCATCCCACCCACTTGGAGTCTTGATAGCCAATGGTGGGACAAACAATACCTCCATTCTAGGGGCCAGAGCTCAGCCCAGGGTCATGAGGTACTGGAGATAGCAAGATTCCATCTTTGTTTCACTTTCAGATGGGCTATCTATGACATCAATGGGTGAATTTTGATTTCCAAAGGAACCACGTCCATATCTTACCTTCTTGTAAACTCCAGCAGCAAATTGTGTCGGTCCCTTGCCTTTATCCTCTATATTTCCAACAGCAGGTCCCTAGTATCACAACCTCCTACTACACCTTGAAGGCGCACTCACGGGCTTATTGATAGGAGCCTTGTCCTCTGTAGCTGAAGAATGTTCTGGAATATCATCATGGAGCCTCTGCAAATTTAGTCTGGATGACCTTCTAACTGGTCCTGCAAAAGCAACTAGTTTGCTCATTTTCACTGTATGATAGTTTCTCGAGCGCACAATTGAATATTATTCACTCAGCTCCAACTCAAAAAATTTCCAACTACTAAATACAAATGATACAACTAGCAATTATTCCATCATATATTTATCGAGTGGCATGATGATAAAAACCATCAATGCTCAGAGAAAACACACGCGCAAAATGGTGGCAATTGGTTGGTGTGCGTATTATCACTGTTAATTTCCCAACTGCATGTAAATCTACAGAGATCAATTTGCTCGTTACTAAAAAGAAGCATATCATTAATGCTCACTGGTTGTAGAACTAAACAGCTATTGTGTGCTTGTTTGTCAATTTTGAATGTCAGTTGTCGATCCTTTACTAGGATGGTAGATCAAAAGGCTCAAATTCAGTTGACTGAGTTTGAATTTCAACCTTTCCTTGTTTATTTGTCTCCAGCCAATAGTGTTCTTCCAAATTAGATGACACCTCACCCATTTCACTAGCTAGTGGGTTAATCCACATGTCAAGATCTCACCGATCTTGCAGCTTTTAACAAGTGTTCATCTTTCCTCTACAAGCTAGAGGGGAACAGTAGAGATTATCTTATGTGCTTGATCTTGACTATCGGTTTGGAACCACGAGTGGTGAGCCAGACAGTGGAGACCGGGCCCCACATCCGTATAAGGACACACATCTTCAACTCACTCATTTAACATCCACAATCTAGCAGGGTATGGCCAAGATCATTTCCCACAATCATAGATCTCTAAACCTGCACATACGGCAAGGTTAGCATTAAAGAAGGGGTCGTTATTAGGCCAACAATGATTTAACCCTTGAGGATAAGTGACTTAAGCTTAAGTCATTTAGGGGAAAAATATTAAAGCCCAACATTAGGAAAATATTAAAGTCGATGACAAACTGGATGACCGGCACTCTAGACCAAAGGGGCCAATGGCTGAATGGACATGATTGCTCAAGTGACAACTTAGAGAATGAGAAACTAACAGGGGAAGTCAATGTGAAATTAGAAGAACAGAAGGTTTTCCAAGCCAAAACCCTATCCAAACCATGGGGACAAGGGCTTTATATGCTGATTAAGTTCATATGCTACTTAGAAATTGAAAGTTTTGGTGATCTACATCAGATTCACCCTCAAATCTACTTATATAATACAATGTGTCATAGGTGATATGGATTCAACTTCACTTTCAAACTGCACTTCAAATTCTTCTTGGATGTGCAGATTTCTATCTTTAAATAGGCATTCATTGTCTATTGATTTTCCTTCAATATAATCAATGAAATGTATTTTGAGCTCATGCCATGATTCTATGGAATGCATTGGTAAACCAAAGAACCAATATTCAGCAGCATCTTCTAAATTTTTCACAAAAAACTTCATGATAGCATCATCTTCTTCTATTTGACAGTCCTCCATCAAATCAATGAAATTTTGTAAATGTTTTGATGTTGATTCTTCGATATCTTCTCTAAACTTAGGCAAATATTCAATAATTCTTCTTGGGAGAGAGTGTGGATAAACCTAGATTTTACTGAAATCCATAGGGTTATATCTTTCACTAGTGAACATCTTTCTTTGAAGGCATGACTATGTTTTAGGCATGACATTAAAGCTTGTAGAGGGAGACTTAGAATAGTCATACATATTTGCAAATAAACATTTATTCCCTCAACTATTTAATTCTCGATATTTCTTTCAAAATATCCTAATTTCTCATTTCCCTTTTCTACTAATACCTTAGAGTACTAAATAAGGGACAATATTTACTAGAACCTTTGTTGCAAACCTTCATACAAAAATGTTACAATAGAAAAATACCTGAGAATTATTGCAACCAACACTTCTAATGATGTAGAATATTATGTAGAGTTGCCACCTCTTTGAAAGAGGAAAATATCTTCAAGCAGCAAAAAGCTTCTTCCAAGATATAAGTATTTCTAAGTTCTCTCCACCAGCAGAGCACCAAAATTCAAGAATACACCAAAAATGTTGCAACAATCTCCTTCTTCAAGTATGTAGGTCCTTGGATCATCTAACCCAAAACTACAGATCAAAAAATTGATTGACTCATTTCAAATGGATAATACTATAGCCTTCCCTGGTAGAGTTGCCAATCTGTTGGTGCCCAAATCTGCAATCAACTTGATTCCTAAAGGGGTGACAGGCCTAATGGTCAAATTCAAGGAGAGATTTGGCCAACAAACAGGAGATTGATATGAAACCTTTCTCCCCTGCACTTTGGGCTTTGTGAAACCTAGGAGGGTGATCCCGACATTGTAATTATAGATACTTGTGTGCCAAAGCATCCATAACACTGTAAACAAATAATTCTCCTTGAATTGTTTAATAAACACGATACCCCAAATATTTGGTTGACCTTCATGGTAATGTCTAACTTAAACATGAGAAATATTATACATTGAGCTCAACACACATTCATACTAAGATAGGAAATTAATGTTGTTTTTAAAATGTAGATGCCACAGAAGATCTCAAGAGATTGCAACATTAAAATACCAGTTACTATCCTAGGGTGGAGTTATTAAAACCATGAAATTGAAAACACACCACAACATTATTTTTGTCATGACTATGTCTACCAATGATGCCTTACACCATAAATACTAGAAACTTAACCATAAATACTTAGTAATCCCTGTAAACACTTGCATAAAAATTCATTCTTGTTAATACCATTTAACTCATTCTCTAAATAAGAGTAATAACAGTGAAAAAATATTCAGGGAAAGACAAGAAGATGAATAATAGAAACCCTTGACTTCATATATTCAAAACTTATACAACGTTTACAATGGAGAAAATTGGCTTAGAATATATTGCCATTTATTTATCAAAGATGACAGTGTTGTAGCTATGTTCACCATTACAGGGGTTCAAAAACTCAAGAACCTAGAATAGGCCCATACTCTGTTACAAACCTTTTACAAAATATCCCTCGTGAAAACAAAACTATGAGCAACCTCCCTGCAAATGAAACAAAATTTACATTTTAACCAAGAGAGGAAAACCAAGATGGAAATCCCATTTGACATCTGGCACCATTCAATCCCTTGGATTGGTAACTACTTTCCCTTTGAAGAATGCCTTATTTGTTCATTACTTTCCTGCTTCATTTATCTTGCCTTCACTCCTACAACTGCATCTTGTTCATCCCATAAAGGCTTTCACTTCTCCTTATCGGGCTATAAAAACCCACTTTTTACCTATGCATCCTCCATTCTTACCTATGCATTCAACCTCAAACCAGACCATTAGATTAGTTAAAAAGATACCTCATTACCCCTTATAGCTCCCCGACGGCCCAAACCTCGCCAATTGGCGCTTCCCCGCTCCCTCGCAGGTTTGTGTGAAATACTGGTGGGTCCCCCATGGGTTGGCAGGGGATGGCTTTTACATTGTTGTCGGGGCATCAAAGAGACCTTGAAGAGGCTCTCTCCGAAACTATAGTGTCCTACTGATCATCCCTTTTTTTATTCGCTAAGTTGAAAAGACCCTTGGACAACTCCCATTGAAACCTACAAGTCTCCTCAACAAAAAGTTACCGCCAACCAATCACCATCCAATCAACACCCTTTATGCTAGCAATCGGGATATCGAGGTGACTCTCAAATGAATTTCTTCAATGTCTCAATGTCCCACTAATCCTTCATTTGTTTCTCTCTAGCTATATTATCCAAGCCATACACTATTTCCTATCGAGTCCCATGAAGCCATGTGGAGCCTTCCCCGCTCCCTCGCTAGTTGATAAAAAGTATTGGTGGGCCCTACATAGGCTGGCGAGTAAGGGTGTAGAATGAACCACACAACACACTCACAACCATTGATCAAGATTTAAGAACCTAAAATGTCATTTCCTACCCTTAAAACCTATTGTCACCACATTGAAGAGACAAAGATATAACTCTCTTTAATACATGAAAGTCACTCCAACGTTTCATTGCCACCACACCTGCATGTCACTCATCGCAGAAGTGCTTGGAAATAGAAACAGACTACAATAATACGTGATATGAAAACATGTCATCGCACCATCACTGATACTTACAACAGTGATGAGCGATGAGGAAGGGGCCATTGCTCCATTGCCGAAGTCACCATGCTCAGTCAAAATAAAAAAGCGATGAGTAAAACCCAACGATGCATTAGTTATTTTACCTGTCATCTCCCCATCGCTGTAATCACCAACAGACTGGAAAAACTTTCTACGATGGGAAATGAGGAAAGAAGGTCATTTCCCATCAAGAAAATGAATGGATCAATACAATTTTTAGTGTGATGGGAAATGGAAAAGCTTCAAGTGATAATTAGCACATGCCTCCAGGGTATAAGCAATATTCAAGGACAATGGAACATGAATATTTGAGGGTTCCACCAGTGGCTCTGACTAGGGATGCATGCCCCCTATGGGCATGGTGAGATTTCAGAAATCTCCTGGGAGAGCAGATCGAGTGCCAGATCTATTGGGTACCCTACAACTATCTTTATTCAAAATTCATAACCTCATTTGGTTGCCCCAGGCCACCAAATGAAAAGGAAAACCAATGTTTACCTCTGTCAAATACCAGCTTATTGAAGGAAACTATTTCCCTCAATCTACACTTGCCTTTGTCACACCATAACAACACGAGTAACCTCCTTTATGCAAAAAAAAGAGTTAGGCTACCTTTGAACAAGGGATAACTTTCTCCATGATTGGCTTTGTTGTCACATGGTAACCAAATCATATAAACTACCTTGCTACCACCCATTGCATTTTTTGATTCCATGGCAAGTGACAAGATATGAGGGCACCGATCAAGACCATATGAAAACGCAATCTCTTCACATCTATCAACCCCCTCAATGATTAAGCTCAAAAAAGATATCATTCCTTAGACATATTTTGCAATCCTCCTATGTAGTAAACAAATAATGTTCACACATTTGTAACTCCTTCAAATGAATTACATCAAAAACAAGTGTATCACCATCCCAACAACACAGCTCAATCACTTTATCATGTGCCTCAAGATTCTAGGAACAAGAATCGTCAACATCCACAAGTCCATTGTCCACATTCAAAACATAGCATTCTGAAAAGGCATCAGCATCCCAAACACAACATTTTCCCTCTCAGGCTCAAGGACAAGGCTATCAGAATTCATTAATTTGTCACACAAGAAACCTCAAGTGCAGGCTCATAAGGCTCATAAGACTCATAATAAGTTGTTTTAAGTAAATCCCTCAGAATGAGTGTTCAAAACACATTTACTATTGTAAGAATTATCAGCCTCAATATTACCTTCTATTGCATCAACATGAATATCTGAAGTGAAATGATCATAAGGAAGACTATGAGTTGCACACCCAGAAAAAAGGTTCTCATATGCATCCATGTGATTGAAACAATCACATTCTTCAAGTGCAAGCTCACCATAAAAAAATTCCATTAGTTGTATTAACATTTGTCTTTACATTTTTAATTTCATGTACAGCTACATTTATGCTCTCCTCATGCAAACATTCAGTGATAACTTCAAAACTATCAAAAGGGATAGAAGAAGGTAATTGATCAAACAAGAAATCACTTCCTTTCTCACAAAAAACATATGCACGCTCTTCATAATCAACCACCTAATCTGATTTATCTAGTGAATCTTTTGCACACATATCTTCTTCTTTGTTCATATTGTTGCAAAAATCAACAAGGTCATTTTCTTCATTGTCAAACTGAAAATCATCATTTGTTTCTTCTTTGTAGCTTATGATGGGTGATTTATCCAATTGAAGGATATTGCACACATTTTCATTCGCATCTGATATACCATCATTTTCAAGAGTATTCCAAAACTTAGCAGACTCCCTTATCTCATTACTATGAAGACTTGCATCAATGCTACACTCAACACATGTAGAATTGGCATAACCAAGTACACCATAGCAATGCTAATCACATATATTTGCTTCAAAAATTATGTCCAATTCATATACCTCATCATTCTCTTGTCTAAGAGAATTTGGAGTCCCATTTTTCTTCACAATATCACAATCATTGTTTGAAGAGAAAATACTCAACTCACCTTGGTTTTCAGCAACTAGCCTCTCCATACAAGGCTCGGAAAATCTTATACCATCAACACAATGTGAACTTAAATGATCATTCAAGAAGTTATCAGTACTATCATAGAGTTTCATAATGTCATCATGCAATTGTGAGCATTGAAAAATATTGTGATCATCTTCACTAGAACACTTTTCACTTAAGGAAATCAATTCCACCTCTTCTTGAGAGGAATCATAGTCACTAGGGTTGCAAACAAAATTGTAAGATTTATAATCATCTAGACAAGAATGTGTTTCAGTTGGTTCCATATTTACATCTGCAACACTAATTTTGTCACCATGAAGACTTGAAACTTCAGAATCAACACAAACTTTTATTCCATTTTCAAAATAAATAGATAAGAAAATACTTTCAGTATCATTTGTATCATTGCAGCCTTCATCTGATATAGAAAATTGGCTTCCTATTTTCATATTTTCAAAGAAAATAGGGGTGACTTCACATGTTTCATTCATCACATCATGTCTTACATCTTGAATAATATGGCTGCAATCTTCATCTAGATATATTTTCTCCATGGGTTGATCAAAAAAAGAATCTTCATCACTACATGATGCATTATCACTATCTTTTGTTATACCATCCAGATCCATTTGATCAAGTCTAGAAAAAGTACCATCACATAGTCTAGTCAGGAAATGACTTCCATATTTCTCTATCATTTCTTCAATCACTGAAATCCATTGATATAAGAACTCAAGGTTAGGGATCTTCAAGTGGGTTGGAATGGTACTTAGACCTAGGTCAAGTCCTTCACAAAAAACATCAATACATACTAATTCATCAAGTCTATTTGATACAGGTATAGCAAACAGAATTTTCATGAATCTATCATGAAAATCATAAAACGATTCACCCTCAAATCTGCTTATATCATACAACGCATCAATAGGTGATATGGATTCAACTTCATTTTCAAACTACTCTTCAAATTCTTCTTGGATATGTATATTTCTATCCTTAAATAGGAATTCATTGTCTATGGATTTTCCTTCAAAATAATCAATGAAATGTATTTTTAGCTCACACTATGAATATATGGAATGCATTGCTAAACTAGAGAACCAATATTCAGCAACATCTTTTAAAGTTTTCACAAAAAACTTCATGATAGCATCATCTTCTTCTATTTGATAGTCCTCCTACAAATCAATGAAATTTTGTAAATGTTGTGATGTTGATTCTTCAATATCTCCTCTAAACTTTGGAAAATATTCATTAATTCTTCTTGGGAGAAAGTGTGGATAACCCTGGATTTTACTGAAATCCATAGGGTTATATCTTTCACTAGTGAACATATTTCTTTGAAGACATGACTATGTTTTAGGCATGACATTAAAGCTTGTAGAGGGATACATAGGACAGTCATACATATTTGAAAATAAACATTTATTCCCTCCACAACTATTTAATTCTCAATATTTCTTTCAAAATATCCTACTTTCTCATTTCTATTTACTACTAATACCTTAGAGTACTGGATAAGGGATAATATTTACTAGAACCTTTGTTGCAAACCTTCATACAAAAATGTTTCAATAGAAAAATACCTAAGAATTTTTGCAACCAACACTTCTGATGATCTAGAATATTATGTAGAGTCACCACCTCTTTGAAAGAGGAAAAGATCTTGAAGCAGCAAAAAGCTTCTTCCAATATCTAAGTATTTCTAAGTTCTCTCCACCAGCAGAGCACCAAACTTCAAGAATACACCAAAAGTGTTGCAATAATCTCCTTCTTCATGTATGCAGGTCCTTGGATCATCTGACCCAGAACTACAAATTAGAAAACTGATTGATTCATTTCAAATGGATAATACTGGAGCCTTCCCCAGTAGAGTCGCCAATCTATTGGTTCCCAAATCTGTAATCAACTTGAACCATAAAGGGGTACTAGGCGTAATGGTCAAATTCAAGGAGAGATTTGGCCAATGAATGGGAGATTTATATGAAACCTTTATCCCTTGCACTTTAGGCTTTGTGAAACCCAAGAGGGTGATCCCAACAATGTAATTATAGATGCATGTGTGTCAAAGCATCCAAAACACTATAAATAGATAATTCTCCTTTAATTTTTTAATAGAAACAACACCACAAAGATTTAGCTAACCCTCATGGTAATGTCTAACTTAAACATAAGAAATACTATACATTAAGCTCAACACGCATTCATACTAAGATAGGAAATTAAATTTCTTTTTAAAATGTAGATGCCATAGAAGATCTCAGGAGACTGCAACTAAAAGACCAATGCCTAATCCTAGGGTGGAGTCATTTAAACCATGAAATCGAAAACACACAACATTATTTTTGTCATGACTATGCCTACCAATGATTCCTTACACCATCGATACTAGAAACTTAACCATAAATACTTAGTAATCCATGTAAACAATCGCATAAACCTTCATTCTTTTTAATACAATTTAACTCATTCTTTGAATAAGAGTAATAATAGTGAACAAAAATTCAAGGAAAGACAAGAATATGAATAATAGAAACCCTTGACTTCATATATTCAAACCTTATGCAATGTTTACAATGGAGAAAACTGGCTTGGAATATATTGCCATTTATTTATCAAAGATGGTAGTGTTGTAGCTATGTTCACCATTAGAGGGGTTCAAAAACTCAAGAACCTAGAACAGACCCATACTCTATTACAGACCTGTTACAAAATATCCCCCATGAAAACAAAATCGTGAGCAACCTCCCTACAAATGAAATAGAATTTACATTTTAACCAAGAGAGGAAAACCAAGATGGAAATCCCATTTGACATCTGGCACCATTCGAGCCCTCTGATTAGTAACTGCTTTCCCTTCAATGAATGCCTTATTTTTTATTACTTTCCTGCTTCATTTGTCCTGCCTTCACTCTTGCAACTACATCTTGTTCATCCCATGAAGGCTTCCACTTCTCCTTATTGGTCTGTAAAAAGCCACTTTTTACCTACACATCCTCCATTCTTACCTATGTAATCAACCTCAAACCAAACTGTTGAATCAGTTAAAAATATACCTCATTACCCCTTATAGCTCCCTGATGGCCCAAACCTACTTGATGCTTCCCCTCTCTCTCGCGGGTTTGTGTGAAATACTAGTGGGTCCCCCACGGGCTAGCAAGGGATGGCTTTTACATTGTTGCTGGAGCATCAAAGAGACCTTGAAGAGGCTCTCTCTGAAACTATAGTGTCCTACTTATCAACCCTTTTGTTATTCGCTAAGTTGAAAAGACCCTTGGACGACTCCAATTGAAACCTGCAAGTCTACTTGACAACAGGTTGCCACCAACCAATCACCATCCGGTCAACACCCTTTATGCTCTCAATCAAGATATTGAGGAGACTTGGAAATGGCTTTCTCTAATGTCTCAATTTCCCATCGATCCTTCATTTTCCACCGACCAACTACATTATCCAAGCCACAAACCGCTACCTACCAAGTCCCATGAAGCCACGTGGAGCATTCTTCGCTCCCCTGTGGGTTGACAAAAAATACTAGTGGCCCCCCATGGGCTAGAGGGGAAGGGTGCAGAATGACCCATGTGGCACACTCACAACCATTGATCAAGCTTTAAGAACCTAAAATGTCATTTCATACCCTTAAAACTTGTTGTCACCACATCAAAGAGAAAAAGATATGACTCTCTTCAATAGATGAAAATCACTTTGACGTTTCACTGCCACCACACCTACATGTCGCTCATCGCAGAAGTGCTTGGAAATAGAAACAGACTATAGCAATATGTGATAATAAAACATGATGTCGCACCATCATTGAAGCATTTAGAAACTAAGAATTACAATAGCGAGGAGAGATGAAGGGGCCATTACTCCATCGCCAAAGTCACCATGCTCATCCAAAATGAAAAAGCGATGAGTAAAACCCAGCGATACAATAGTTACTTTACTTGTCATCACCCCATCGATGTAATCACCAACAGAGTGGAAAAAATTTCTACGATGGAAAATGAGGAAAGAAGGTCATCGCCCATCACACAAATGAATGGAGCAGTACAATTTTTAGTAGGATGGGTGATGGAAAAGCTTCAAGCGATAATTAGCACATGCCTCCAAGGTATAAGCAATGTTCAAGGATAGTGGAACATGAAGATTTGAGGTGTCCACTAGGGAGCTAGGCACCAAATTATTTTTTGTCACCTTCTCTTCATCTGCTAAAACTCCAATTAAAGTTATAAGTATTGGACTCCAAATATTTGCATTGTTGTACTGCATTATGATCTTTTCTTTTTTTCTTGCAATAGGAAGAACTAACCATGCAGATTCTCAATTTTTGCCCTTGTTGCACCATCTGCATCATTAGCCAAATCATAAGCACCAAAGGATGGAGATATTTGTGACTCAATTGATTCCATTTGATATTTTATGCTCCCTGTGGAATTAGGCCATTTCAAGAAAAAACTAAAACAAAACTTTTTCTTCTTCCAAGAATTTATGTACATCCTTGAAGTTTCCTTGCAACTTGCCATATGCAACACTACATTTATCAAAAATATCAGTCAATCTCTTGTCATTGACCTTCTTTTCCATTTCCTTTTCCAATTTCTCTTCCAAACTGGTATAATATTCCTTAAAGGAATCCAACAACACTTCAAATTGTGTACATCGAAGAGGGAATTATCTATAGTTGCACTGGGAATACCTTCTTGCAATACCTTAACTGCTTCCTCAATCAACTTTGCACTCTTTTTGTGTGTTTACAATATTTCCTTCCTTGCGAAGACATGAAAAGCATCACCAAGATATAACTTGTGTAGGGGAGAAATCTTTCTCATATCTACCTAACATTGCAGCATTGGAATCTATAAGAGTTGTGCAAATACCACCATTTCAAACTACAACTACATATCCAATAGTTCCTTCAATGGATCTCTAGAGGTTCTGAAGGATTCACCAACAATTTTATCATTTTCTCCTTACTTCTTCTCACTCTTCTCTTTCCCACTATTGTCAAAACATGCTTCATCATTCTTCTCTTCTTCTGCAGACTTCTCACCATCTAAAGGAGGCAAGTTTTCATCTTTTTGTGCCTCTGTCTTGTCCAATACTTCTTGTTTATCTTCTTCTCTCTGCTCAATTTTTTTCTCCATATCTGAAAGGGGGAAATTTTGATCATTTAAGATTACTCTTTCTCTAGGGCATCCTACATATCTTTTTTCTTCTCTTGGGTATGTGTAGGATCATCATGGAAAAAATAGGCCCTTAAGTGGCAAAAAATTCAGAAAAATCAATGTTCGGAAACTTGATGTAAAATTTTGAATAAGTTATCTATATTATTTCAAAAATATGTAAGAATAGAATCTGTAGAAAATTGAATGTAGTTTCTAAACTACTAGGTTTATTTAAAAATAAATAAAATCTATTTGGTGAAATTTTGAAATTTCAATGCAATAGTACTTAAATTTCAGGGAAAAAATAAGAAGTAGGGTCTGTCGACCACCCTAACCATAATAAAATTATAAGATTTTTATAATATTTTATATGTAAGTAGAGGACTCATTTCCGGATGTGATGCATATATTTTTGTAATTTTTTCCAAGTAAATAATTAATTATGATTTTTTTATTACAACTTTTTAAAAATATAAAAACTTGTATGTCTAACCACCTTAACTTGGTTAAAACTTCATGAAATTTTAATTTTAATTTTTTTAATCCTATATTATGTGAAGCATAAAATGTGACGCATATTTTGGATTCAAAAAATGTGATACCGTTTGAAATTTATAGATGTTTTTCAATCAACCTATCGATCAGGACTTTAGTCGTAATTCTAATAGAAAATAAATAATAATTATTTATTAAATTCAAATTAAAGCATAATTTATATTGGTGGAAAGCTGAGAATCTCCTCTAAAAACCCTTTTTGTTTCATCAATTTTGGATAAAAATAAAGTCGCCAGCCACATACCCTACAAATACCCATAATATTGCCACTTTTTGGCCCCTCATGATCCTGCACATACCCTCTTCTTCAAAAACATTCTCCACAATTGGAGGGGTATTATCTATAACCATGTCTTCTTGAATACTCTCATCCATAGGCACATGCTCATGTTGTGCATTATTAGGCTCATTGCTTTCTGAGATAGTTGAATTATGTTGTATTTGTTCTTCACTATCCAAAGGGACTCCCAACCCTTCAGAAATTTCTTCAACCTTCCACAAAGTCTCATTCTTTAATCTTAAAATGTCTTATTTGTCTCTGCTCATAAGAGTGTTGACTCTTTATTTATTTTTGAATTTCCTGCTATAAATTTTAGACAATTTGCATCTATCCTCATGTGTTAGAGAAGAACCAATCTTCTCCAAGGAAATTCCTTTATCTTCACATCTTCTTCAATGGCTTCTTTCATTCTTACAATTAAAACATTTTTTAGATCATCAAGAAATTTATCCTCAATCTTGTCTAGGCTAGTGTCAAATGTTACCATATACTCAATAATATTAGCTTCTTCAATTATTTCCTTGTCTTCATCATTAGACTCTAGATACATTTTATTTGTCTCTCCCAATAGACTAAATTTTGAAATGTCATTAAATAGTGCTTCAAATTTTAAGGGACTATGCTCCCTTGTCAGAGGAGCCTTTTCTTTCTTCTTTCCCTTTCCTTTAGGAGATTTTTCTCCTTCACCTGAACTCTTTTCTCTTCTTTGAAACACAAAAGCTTTATTTTCTTTCTCTACTTCTTCACTTTCAGTGTCAACAATATCAACTTTTTTCCTCTTTGCACTTGTCTCTTTCATAGTGGTTTGAGATTTCTTCTTTCTAATCAATTTTGGTCCTTGTTCTTCTACATCTTCCTCATCCTCACAACTAATGTATCTCTCCCTAGTGGCCTTCTCTTTTCTTCTCCTCTTAGGAGGTATTTGTTGCACAGATGGGCCAGATGGTTCTTTCTTCTTTGAACTTCTTGCAGGATTTGTTCCAGAGGATTTAGGAACATTAGGAGAGGGGATAGAGGTCCTAACTAACCTTCTTGTACCTAGAGTACCCTATGGAGAAATAGTAGTAGCTTTTGTTTTCTCCAAAAAACCCTTAGGAGTGTCCACTATCTCCTCCAACTAAGTTTTCATCTTCTCAACATTCTTCTCAATATCTCTCTTGTTCTTTTCCAGATTCACTTGACTATTTTTTCTACAAATATGCCTAATCTATCCACAAACGGATCTCTTGGTTTGCTCAACACAACTTCAACAAAACCAGTAAGCTTTGCTTTAGTTACTTCATATCCAAGCTCTAGAACCCAAACTGTTTTGGGTTCAACTACTTCCATAATGTAGTGATCTCAGCTAATCATGAAGGTTATATCATTTGTATACTTCTCAAATACACTTTCCGTAATTTTGTTCCTTTCTTTTATTTTTCCCTAAAATGTCTGGAAGAAACCCCACAACATAATTTTCTCAGTTTCTAGGTTCCCTAACCTTCTCAAGTGGTCTCTAATCTTAATAACAATTAGAATATTGGCCAACCACACATTGTTCTTTGTACCAGACACTTCTCTAAAAAAAATTAAAATAGCAAACAAATAACTAGGGTACCATATTGGAAAGGGTACCTTGATTCCTTGGTCTTTTGCAGGTTCTCCATCAACTGATGTCTTAGGAGTTCACACAAATCTATGTCCAGACCTTCCTTCACCATTTGGTGAGCTATGTGAATAGTGGTAGCTGACACAAAGTTCTCCTTATTTGTATAAAATATCTTATACCCATTCATCATCTATGCATACTTCACCATTAGATCATCAATATCCTTCATTGTTAGGGCACGTTTGTCAATTTTTTCTCCAGTGAGATTCATTACCACATCATTCTCCATGTCCTTCATTATCGAAATGGATCCATTTGACCATAACCTAGTAAGAACCCTAATAGCTTCCTTTTTTATCATGTGCGACATGTCCAGCCACTAAACTTATCATAATTTTTTTTGAGCACTAATTTTACCCACTCATCCTCATAGCAAAAAATTGGAAATTTTTTCCATACATGTAACTTCTTCATAAAACTCTCAAGTTTAGGTTGTAAAATCATCTCCAGTCAACTCATTCACCTAATATTATACTATCTTTGTATGATCATATCCTTCCATTTTTTTGTGTATATAGATCCACACATCCTCTATGTGCATCACACCATATGGAACCCTCAAAAATTCACCTTCAAGATCTGATTCCATATACTTCAATGGGTTCTTAAATTTATCTCTTGGCCACTCCAAAATATCAATAACTTGTGGATTAAACATTTTGAACCTTCTTGAAACTACAATTTATCAAGAGACTAATAAATACCTTATAACTCTTTGTTAGTAGGGTTTCATACAACACTTTAGAATCGCTTCAAATCACCTTTTCTCTACACTTCACTTCAATTGCTCATTCACGAATGAATTAATCTTATACAAAATCACATATAAACACTTTTTTGATGACCTAAAAATGTATTGATTGCAATTGATAGAGTTAGGTCAAAAAGCTAGCAAACCTTCACTGTGTTATCATAGACACCTTCAACGACTTTGCAAGTCTCTACAACATAATATTTTGTGTCGGAGATACCACCAATAGATCAACCGTGTTGATCTACACATTCACCAGTGTGCTAAAGGCGTCAACGCCACATCTTTGGCGGGGGCTTAAAGATCTTCTACTAAAACTCCCTAAAGCCAAAGCTCTTCATCTAGTTTTCGGAGGAAACATTTGTACTATGGGTTGGCACAGACTCACTTTTCACTTCACTCTCTTCTTTCTTCTTCCAGATATTGTTCATTTCCTTTTTCATTTCAACCAGATAAATCTTCTTTACTAGATTACTCTCTTGTTGTGAAATAAAGGGTTTCACATTCTTAGATCTACAAAACTTAGCAATGTGTCTTGATTTATTGCATTTATGACATATGACACCTTTTTACTAAACAAAGTTACTTCTTTCCATTTTAGATCTGCATTCAAAATCCTTATGCCCAAATCCATTGCATGTATAATAGTAACCATTGAATGATTGAAACATTGTACCTCTATTGTAACCATTCATCATCTAACTTCTACATTCACTAGTTTTATGACCAAATATATTGCATGTATAGCATTGACCGATAAATGATTGAACATTCTAATTCATTCTACTTTTACATTTTATATCTCTATATCCAAACTTATTGCAAGAATAACAATAAACATTGAAATATGAATACCTTTGTGTGGCAAGATGCCTAATAGGAGGTCTTTTGAAATCTTTCTTTTGGTTTTGAAACTATTTGATATTGCTCTTCTTATCATTCTTTGTTTAGCATTGTTTGATGTCCAATTCTTCTATGGATTTTCTCCTTTTTCAAACCCCAATCCTTCTTTATCCTTAGAATCCTTTTGATTTACAATCATTTCATTAAGCAAGGTGGAGCTCTTCTTGATTTTTTCTTCTTGAATCTTTTCTTTCTCTAAATCTGATCTCAAAGTTACAATCTCTTGTTCAAGATTTGAACATTTTATAGATTTATCTTTCAATTAAGTATTTACTCAGGCTTCAACTCTTTTTCCTTATTTAGCTTGCACTTTCATAATAGTGACTGTTTCATTTGATTGCTTGAGTTGCTCATTTGTTTCCTTGAATCTTTCTATATATTTCTTGTGTTTCTCCCTCAACTTATTAATACACTCATTTGCATCTTTAAGATTCTCTTTCAGATCTTTGGTCTTAGATTCTACTCCATATCATCAAGAGTTAATTTGATTTCTCCTTCCTTATCAACTTCACAATCTTCTTCAATAAGCCCTTCACGGATAATCTCTTTTGGAGGGACAGGATACTTCCTTGTAGCCATGTGTTCAACCTCCAAGCTCTAATACCAATTTTTGAACACCCAAAATATTGAGAGGGGGGTGAATTAGTATTCACTAAAATTCATTATCCTTATCAACTTAAACATTCATTCAAAGCACCTCATTAAACTTGCAATAAAAAAAAGAAACATATAAAGCATACATCACATCAAGGAACACAAGAACACCAAATTTACGTGGAAAACCCTAGAAAGGGAAAAACCATTGCGAGGATGAGTTCACAATATATTATAATCGGTTACAAAGTTGATATAGAAAGGTGGACTCACTGTCCAGAAAGAAAGAATGGCTCATTGTTGGTGTCTCATTGTCAAGGGCTCACTACCCAAAATAGAAAAAGATAGAAGAAAGGGTGGCTCACTGCCAAAATGAACTGCTAATAATGCATCTACTACATTCCAAAAATACAATTCCAATTAAGCTCTAAAAAGTGACTTAACACACTTCATACTTCACCACTACACCTTTCGCACTTCACACTACGTCAGATCTCACACACACACTCTACACTTACACATTACATCTCATCTCATCTCATCTCATACTTTTCACAGTGAATTAACCTTGCATATATACCCCAACCAACCAAAACATCAATTAGGTCAGCGTAATTGCATGAACCATGTATCACATAATCCGTTGACTTAAAACATTAATGTATGCCTTGTAGAATAAACCAAAATGTGTACACCTTTAGAATAGGTATCCATGACCTATAATCACTCCCATAAATCTGCTCCTTACATACTTTAACTCCCCACAACCTAAAAACCTTAAGGTTAACACCATATAACAAAACTGGTGAAGTAATAACTAAATGAACCAACTGTTCATTCAAAACTTGACACACAAACCGCCAAAACACTTGTCACTTGGAGATCACATAATTCTAACACTTGTAAGAACTTCCTCAAAAGTACATAGAAAAATATTCATCCACAATGGAATGTAGAGCATTCCAACATACACTTTGTACCAGTGACACTATCATTATAAAGTTCATACTCTGTCAACATTATCTTCAACTACAAAAGACATACAACCTTGAATATTTGGATTTATAAACCTCCAAAACACATAAATATTACCTCAAAATAGCTTGATAATATCCTACATAGCGAAGCAATGTGGACCACAAAACTGGTTCACTATAACACTGAACTATACACCGAGACTTAGGCAAAATCTCCAAAACACTCGGTCTTCACCAGACCAATACTTCTGCATTTCTACCATGGGTATCCATAAATGAAAACACCATAAACTATCATGCTCATCAATCTTCATCCATACATCATCATGCTCATGTTGCAAACAATCACCCTTAACAACTCAAGTCTCCAATAGGGGATTGCAAGGAAAGCGCATGTAAAGGTAACTTAAGTGATTTAAAATGCATGCACATAAATGGCTTAAGTCAGTTAATAGGAACAAAGGGTCAATTAAAGAACATAAGAAAAGGCATAAAGGGAAAAAATTAAAACAAGCCATAAACCAAGCAATTCATTGACAAAAGAAGAAAATTAAGTGACTAGCCAAATGTAGTTCCCTATGTTTTAGGGTTTTAGGCTTTAAACCTATCAAAAAATGCAAAATAAACCATAGAAAAATGTCAACTCCAATAGTTAGTTAGGTGTATAGTTAGTTAGTTTTTCTTTGAGTTTCATAGTTAGTTCTATTTTTGTTTTTTTCCTCTCTTATTAGTTGGTTTGTTGGTAGTGTTAGCTTGTTGTTCTAGTTTACTTTTAGTGGGATTGGTCTAGATTTTTAAATTGGTTTCTCTATGATGTTTTGTTTTCATGTTTTTGGATCCTAGGGTCCTACTTTACCCACCAATTTTTGATGGTAAAGGGAATATTTGTGCGGGTGAATGATGTAACCCCTATAGTAATATTTTTTCAGTCATTTCTTAATAGGAAATATATCATTTTATTAGAATTTTTAGTCTACATCATTCATACCAACTTGTGTGTTTGCTATTTTAACCAAAGTTAAGGTTTTTTCTCAAAACCTTATATATTTTCATATATTAATAATTCTCAATGCTTAGTAGAATGATTTTTTGCAACTAGTTATTGGGTTAAAAATCTAATTATTTTAGCTCTCTCGATCACCAACATGGTTTCACCTAGGAGTTTTTTTATCCTTATAAGTTAGCCTTAACTCCCAACCTAGTAGCAAGCTTCATTTATTACAAGCTAAGAAAGATCCATAATAGAATGAAATAAAATTGAAAAAGAAAAATGAAATTAAAAATCAAAGGAAAAGGAAAAGAAAAGATTCAATCAATCAAAATAAAAAATAAAAAGAGGAAAATAATGATATATCAAGATAATTTAATGATTTGGGTGATCCGACGAATCACTACCGAGGCTATATATTCCTATTTGATAGTAGAGCAAGACTTTGGGTGGACTTAGTGGTATCTTCATTAGGGCTATAGATGCCTAATTGGCAGTGAAGCTATGTCCATGTAATCATTTGGAAATAAAATCAATTTTAAGTAACCCAATCTCTAGTTTGTGATGATGAGTTCTTGCATGCTTAATAAGAGGTAAGAGAATTGCATGCACACACTTGAATTTTAGAAGCATTGGAAATTGTACTTTAAGAATTCTTCCTCTTGGTTTGTTTAGACACTCACCCTTTCTATTGTGATTGATTGGACTGAGATCCTTTATTTTCCATCTTGAAATGCTCTAGAGAATGTTTCCATTTTGGTTGGAATTTGTTGTGCCCTTGCATACACATGACCTTCTTTTCCCTTGGAAAAGTAGGTAGCCCCCTCTTTTTCTTAGTCATATTTGACCCATTATTTATAACTAATTTGAGACATACTAAATGGTTCCCCTTAGTGTGAAAAGATGCAAAAATCCATAAAATCTTAAGTCTAGACTACTTTTGGTGTTTTCCTTGATGTTTTTTGACCTTTCAAATTTTTGGGGTTGTCCATACTTGTATACCTTCCCTTCCAATCTCGACAACCCACTTAAGTCCCTATGAAAATATAGTTTGTGTTGTTAGGGTTTCAGAGTTTCCCATTCCCCAATACCATTCTTGCCATGATGTTTATAATTTATTTGATTCTAGATTCCCAATAAACCTTATCCTATATCTTGGAAATTTTATCTTGGTGATTTTCTCCTAATGATATCATTAGTCTTTATGAAATTATGGTGATGTCATCGATCCATTGATATTTCAACGTTCATCTTCTTAGAATGCTTCTATTCACATCCTTGAAACCTATTGGTTCCCAAATCTACATCTCAATAAAATCTAAAGATTATCCAGACCTCATGATAAAAAATACTAAGAGACTTGGCCAATGAATGGGAGACAAGTTTCACACTCTTCTCCCCTACACTTCAAGCTCTACAAGACTAGGGGATCACCCTTAAGAACATTCAATATGAATATCAAATAAATTTGTATCACAGTGCTTTGCAAATGATAAAATTCATACATTTGTATAGATGAACAACCCATTCTTATTATCTTCATAACCCTAGTATGAAGTATGAAAATAATTATAAATAAGTTATGGATTGGTTTAGATTTGTAAATTTGAAAGTTGATTATGATATTGGAGCATACAAAAGGAAATATTGATGTCTATCATGGGCTACAAAGTCATATATTATGCATTTTACATTATTGAATTCAAACATGTCTTGATGATCATTTAAACTATTATCACCTTATGATAAAATTACCTACAAAATCTTGTAATAAAATCCTACTTAATAATCTATTTGAAACAAAAACAGTCCCATCATTCTCAAGAAAGCATTTACACCACTCCTTGAGTAGAAAGAAAACATGAGAGGGACTCAGTGCAAAAAAATATGCATGATGAATTTAATAATCCTTCATTACAATCATTCAAAGAATATTACCTTTCAGCACTGGAGACAATTTCATTGTAGTATGCATTCATATACTACAACTCAAGATATAGTAAATGCAATCATGAATGACTTGTAGACATAGATTCAACACCCTACTCAAACATCTTACAATCTCACTCTTGTATCGAGATCTTCTAGCTCTTAGAACCCCTACAAATGACTCAAAAATTACAATATAAGAGAGAGGAGAAGAAGTTATAATCCGTTGCTAACACTTGGCATACTCAGGCCCCTTTGATTTTGTAATTGAATTTGGCATAAAATAATATTCCATATGGGTTTTAACCATTTCTCTTTCATTTGGCTCCACCTTATCAACTGAAAAAGTTAACCTAATTTCATTATTTGCATTTTTGTGCAAATATTTAACTGGATGTAAAAATCAACTTATTGAAACTATTTCACCTTGCAGGTGAAATTTTTAACCTCCAAACAATTACCCATTAATTGGCAATAAGAAAATGCATTTAACCTTCAAAGCTTCCAAATCCTTTTCTACAATCACTATGACATTTTATCGAATAGTTTGTAGGCAACCATCTTCCTATGATATTTTTATCTTGCAATTAATTTTATCTCCAGTCTAATCGCATTTGCTTCTCACATTGATGAACAATCAATACTAAATGAAATAGCATCTCAATTGCAACAACTGTGAAATAAATGTTTACTAGATCATGAGAACTCATTTTTGGATATACAAATACATAGAGTTTTAAATATTTAAAAACCTATGATGACCCCCTCCCTTATGATAGGAAACCATTGCAATGCAAGGAGAGGCTTTTAACATGAGTTGCAAAGGTATAATAGTTTCCTTGAAGTTAACCTATGCATCTCAAAATACACATAAAAACAATGGCATTTGGGCATTGATCTCAACTTGTCCAGTCAACTATGCACCAAAAAAATGAAATTCCATTACTTGCCTCTTGTTGAGTGTAGTTTCACCAAGCTGCACATGAAGAAAAAAGGGGTATGTGCACCAAACATCCAAGTCAGCAAGGGAATAAACCAATGGTAAAGCCATCACTAGAGAGCAGACCATCAGTTTTCTTTATCTATTTCACTCAAAATAGTGATGGTGCACCATTTTTCTACATGGAAAGTCTTTGCACTTGGCATGTACCTCATCTAGTTAACTCACAGGTCAATTTAATCATAATAAAATGTTGGAGTTGAGTTATGTTTTCTTAAAAAAATGAAATGCGAGTTATAAATGGTGCCACCTTAATCCCTTTAGCAAGAGAAAGAACCAATTAAATTTCTACTATGCTCGCCATTCCCATCATAGGTTTTGTAATCCTTGCAAGATGCTATACTATGATGAAGCACCGATAAGACACATGGATAGTCTTAACACATAACTTGGCACTCATTTTTTACACAAGAGAAAGAACCAATTAAATTTCTATCGTGCCCCTCATCCCCATCATAGGTTTTGTAATCCTTGCAAGATGATATACTATGATGAAGCTGATAAGACACATGGATAGTCTTAACACATAACTTGGCACTCATTTTTTACACATGAATGACAATTCACTTACTTTTCGCCATCCCTTAGGCTTTTAGAACATTAGTAATAGGATCAAAATTACTGCCCCATGGGAAAACAATGCTAAACATAGTGTTAGCCAGATATTCAAATTATTTTTTTGTATTAAACCTTGTAGACCTTGACTAAAATTGATCATTTCACATGCTCAACCATTTTGAAGAGAAAAATTAATATTTTGGAACTATAATCCCACTCCAATTGGAAAAATAGGATCGATATCAAAGGAACACAAGACATTGGGGGTCATAATTTTTTAGAGGGGATTAATATTTGATGTTGATCCCTGTTATATCATCAAAAATTACATAACAAATCAATATTCAAGAGCTACTATGTCACTAGGGCCATCCAACAAGCCATTTTAAAAAAATCGTTTTGACCCTAAAACACGTCAAGCAATCATGAAATCAGAGTAGGAGACTCATGATAAATACTAAACACTCGTACAATCACCAAAATGAAGAAGTTTGAATATTTTTATAAGGCCTTATAAACCTACTAAAAAATACCAAAATAATAAAATCAGCCTCAAAACTTGTTCAATTGCCACAAATTGTATTCCCTTCATGAATTATCCAAACATTATCCTAAGCGGATTTTGAAGACAAGCTACATATTGCAAGATTTTAATGCTAGTATTTTTTAGGCCAACCTATTGCCACGAGCAACAAAACAAGGTTTTGTTGCCAACTTGAAGGTGATTATGCATTATAAATGAGGTAAATTTCTAGGTGCCAATAAAACCATGATATTGGTGTTTCTTAAGGTGTGTTTTGTCTTGATGATGTCATGTTGATGGTCTTGATGACATCATCATAGACCATTGGAATTTCAAAGCTACCCATATCGAGATACCTTCCCTTTCAATTCTAACAACCATTTAAGTCCTTATGAATTATGTCTAAGTCTTGTTTTTTTAAGGATTTAAAGATCCGCATTCTTTGATACCATTCTTGGCATGATGTATGTGGTTGCTTCAATCCCTTATCTCCAATATTTTGTATTTTCTAAGCTTGTTGATATTGTTCAACTAGGATTCCCCTATTGGTCCTACCATTTTGGGTATGATTTATGAAGTATGTCGGACCCTCGATCCCCAATACATTATAATTTATACCTTTGGAAAGTTCAAGTCATTGTATTTCCTTAGTTTGATATGATTCTTGTGTTGAAATGAACAAGAAAATTGAGAGGGGGGGTGAATCAGTTGTAGAAAATTAAACCTTCAAAACCCTTAATAGTAATCAGATCCACAAGCATTCATTAAACTTGTATTCTATTAGATTGATTAAGCATGAAATGTAGATAACAAAAATTGAAATCACAACACCATACACAAGAGAACACCATATTTATGTGGAAAACCCAATGAGGGAAAAACCATGGTGAGGATTATCTCACAATATAAGTAATAGCAAAACCGGTACAAAGAGGCTCACTGCCAAAATAAGACACACTCTCCAAAAGGCTCACAACCAAGGCTCACTACCACAAAAATATTACAAGAGATAGAAGAACAATGTTACACATAGAAAACACTTCTCAATGCAACAAGGATTACACCACAATTGCTTGCTCACTTTTATAGTCTCACATGAAAGATTTCAGATTCCTTCAACTCACTGCCTTCAAGAACCCTAACATGAAGTTTGTACTGCTCTACTCAAACTTGCATCACTTGCATCAATCTCACATCTTTCATTCACTCCTCTTGCATCAACACCATGCATATTTATATCAAGCTCTACCTCAAAACACTTTCTCCAATGTCGCCCACTAGCCGTTATATATTCAAATTCAAATAGGTTGACACCTAAACATTCTCATGGTGGAAAGGAATGAAAGGCAACCTACTTAAATCCTTAATTAGGACCCAAATAGATCTCAAAACACTTCAACACACTTCCAAAATCCTTGCATGTAGTGTTAAACACAAGGTCATCCAACACCCATGCAAAACACCTTAAACATTAAGTACACGCTTCCTTAAACTAAGTGAAAGTTTCAGAAAACATAATTCATTTGAACTCAATTTAGAATAATCCATGAACTACTTAAGATTCATCAAACACTTCATCCAAGCTTGCATCAACAAATATTTCAACACAGGACAACTAGGGACCCTTATTTGCATACTGATAAATGAAACTCTCATTGTAATGCACCAAATCAAGTAAAAACTTGAATACATAAAGATAAAAGTAGTGTAACCAACTTCCCAAATCTGCACAACCTAAAGCCAAATAGCAGAGAAACATGAAGCAAATACATTTCTCCCAAACCATAGAAAACATCACTAAACAACTGGTTCACACACTAGTGAAATTATCACACTGTACAACAATCCAAAAACCTAAATTTTGAATATAGAAACCTCTATCAACCTTGAATACCCTGTAAGATTTGCATAGGCATAGCATCAACACTAAAAGAATGCAGAGCACGATATCGAAGCACACTATGAACTCTTGCACAACACAGTTTACTCTGCTTATTAAATTTTCTCAAAATCACTTGGAAACCAAGTACCATAGACATCATCTCAGCTCACCCTCAAACTCTGCAACAAAAATAATAGCTCCATGTACTCACAACACTTCCTCAAGGTCTCAACTACACATGCACAACTTGTTTTCCTCTTTTCCACAATTTTCTCAATATCCTCAACATCTTTATCCCATAGTTTACATCAATGACAACACCAATCAGTAGACTTCCTGTTGACATCAATGACAACACCATCATTCTTGCAACAATCTCCCCCTTTTTCATTGATGGAAACATAAGATGTGAAAAGCTACCAAGAACCACACAACAGCTCTAAACAATCTCTCCTCTTTTCCAGATTAGATAGCCTACACAACATTCCTAAAACCTCTCTCCCTTACAGGAGTCTCTTTCTCTCTAACAACAACTTTCTCTCTTTTTCACATGATTCTCTCTCCCCCTTTAACATCAATGGATAAGGATAAAATGTTTGCATTGATCTCCTCTTTGACACTGAACTAAAAATACCTGCTCTGAATACTCCCCCTTAGGAGTAGACCCAACCAAATCAGCAACATAATGACAACACATGACACTACCTACTCCCCTTGAGAGGTAACCACCAACATCAGTCCAAAAAAGAGATAGATCCATAGATCCACTAAACTAATGCATCTCCATATGCATCTAGTTCAAGAAAGGAGGGGAAATAACCACCAACTTCTGAAGATACTCAAAATTATCCTTAGGAAGAGCCTCAGTAAATATATCAGCAATTTGATCCTTTATAGGAACATACTCAAGCTACACTTCATTCTCCATAACCTTCTCTCTCAAAAAGTGATACCTGATAGATATATGCTTTTTCCTTGAATGCATCACTGGATTCTTTGAAATGTTAATTGCAATTGTATTATCATAGAAGATTGATATAGGTTCGTCATATACAACTCTAATATCCTTCAATATTTTTCTCATACATAATACCTGTGTATAGTATGATGCTACTGCAATATACTCATCCTCTGCAATGGATATAGAAACTAAATCCTATTTCTTACTTATCCATGACACCAATCTACATTCAAGAAAGAATGCACCACCACTTGTACTTTTCTTGTCATCAACACAACCAGCCCAATCTGCATTTGTATAAGCATTTAATGTGAAATCAATATCCTTAGCATACCACAAGCCATAATCTGGTGTGCCTCTTAAATATTTGAATATTATCTTCACTATTGAAACATGTGTTTCTTTAGGATCTTCTTGAAATATAGCCAAAAGACAAACTACATGTATTATATTCGGTCTAGTAGCAGCCAAATACAACAGTCCATGAATCATAGATCTATACTTGCTCTAATCAGCCTTAGGTGAATCATCATCTTTGCTCGATTTACAATCAGTTACCATAGGAGTACATACCAATTTGGATTCATCCATTACAAACTTCTTCAACACCTCTTTGGCATACTTAGACTATGAAATGAAAATTTCTTTATCTGTTTGATTGATTTGTAGCCCAAGAAAAAAATTCATCTCCCCAAACATTGACATCTCAAATTCTTTTTGCATTTCTTCAGAAAATTTTGTATTGTTGTAAGTATGAATGTGTTGTCATTGATGTCAATTGGTCAACTAGTTATTATTTTCATTTATTTCATGTATGTTGGTTATTGACTGTATATGTCAAGGATATTAAGAAAATTGTAATAAAGAAAGCTTGTAGGTATTCAGGGTTTGCTCTAGATTTGTTCTTGTGCTATTATGGATCTGAGGTATTGTTCATGATTGTTGAAAGCTACTATTTCTAGATTTTGGGTTTCTGGATCATTGTACAGTGCAATTTATGTTCACTAGTTGTGAACCATGCCTTTTTGTGTATCTGGCTGAGGTCCAGAAGAAATGTGGTGGCTCCATATTTCTTCTTTTTCAATTTTTATGACTTGCAGTTCTCAAGATAAGTTTATGAGGTCATGTTCGACTTAATTTTGTTATCCAAAAGGATTGGATTATGTTAAGGTTGTGTGTGCTTAATTTTTTATGTGTTTTGCATAGGTATTGTCCAACCTTGTGTTAAACATTACTCATGAAGTTCATGGAAGCATGTTGAAGCGTGTGTTTGGGTCTCCCTCATTCTAATTCCATCGTAGAATTTTTTGGTGCCAACCTAATTTAAATTTGTAAATGTAATAGGTGTGTGATCGACTTTGAATGAGTTTCAAAGTTGAAGATGGTATAAATATAAGTTGATATGTTGAGAAAAGTGAGACTGAATGCAAGCAAGATAGATGCGAGACATATGAAAAATAGTGTATATGTGATGTGAGTTTGAGTAGATCAATGCGAAATCTAATTGTGAGTTTCCAAAGGTAGTGAGTTGAAGGTGTACTATATCATTCAAGCATGTTTGCGAGTGTGTGAGTGAATTGTAGTGGAAATCTTTGTTCCATTGAGATTGTTTTCTCTCTATAACAAATCTCATCTATCTTCTTTGTAATTCTATGGTAGTGTGCCCTTCGAGTGGTTAACCCTTGTTGGACAATGAGTCCTATTCTGGATAGTAAGTCATGTTTTGGTAGTGAATCTTCTTTTGCAATGAGCCTTTATATATGGTTTTAATATTCTCTATATTGTGAGTTAATCCTCACCATGGTTTTTCCCTTATTGGGTTTTCCATGTAAATCTAGTGTTATTTTGTGTATGATGTTTTTCAGTTTCTTCTTTTGTACTTAATGATTAAATCACATTAGCAGAGTAAAGTATTTGTAAATGATAATTGATCTAATCTCTGGTGGGAATTCTTAAAGGTTAAAATTTGCTACAATCACTTCATGCCCCCTCTCACTTGTCTTGTTCAATAATTGGTATCAAAGATTGGTTCCTTGGTGAAGAGCTTAACTACTTAAGGAAGGTTTGGGAAGGTGATCACTATTGAGTGTCCTAAGTTCAATGGGACTAATTATGCACTTTGGAAAATAAATATGGAAGGATATCTAGAATATTGTGGATATGATGTTGAGAAAGCTTATAAGGTTGCTTACACTCCTCCTGCTAATGGTTTGAATACAGCTGATGAGATCAAGGTGCATGAAGCAAACAAGGAAAATTTTATTCTGAAGAATAGTCTTTCACATTTTTCATGCCACCCTTGGATGCACACCATTTATATCCAATCAAAGAGATCTTGTGCAAGCATCCTTTTGAAATCCATGTTTATTTTATTGATCTGGGTCTTTGAGGTTTTATTTTTTCTAATAACCATCATTTTGCGTTCAAAATTGTTTGAAGGGCTTAAACCCTTATATCCTAAAACCCTAGTTGTTCTGGTGTGCACTTTTGTCTATTTTAATATTGACCTTTTGTACCTTATTAGCCTTTCCCATCTAATTTATAATGTTTATGTCCCCATTTTTTGTTCACCTAGTGCGTCCCCCATTTTAAAGCAACCTTAAGTCACGTGTTATGTGTCTATCGCCTAGGTATTTCATCACCTATCATTGAAGCTTTGTCATTTATCAGTTTCACTTCCACGATGAGCGATGATATCTCCTTGCCTTGCATCACGTATTGTTGTAATATTTTGGTCTTTGTTCTTCACTTCTGCTTTGCATGATGAACGGTCCAAACTAAAGGTCAAAGCATCCAATGGTCATCATTGGCTTCTAATGCATCATGGTATAAAACTTAGTGTCTGATGCATTTCCACAACATGTGACAAAGGACGGAGATTAAACATAGAATATCTAACAGTTGGGGTTTAATTGCGCCCTTGCTTCACATCATTGTTGTGAATCAAGGTTGTGATTTGGTTTTGGTGATGTGTGATGGAGGAGGAGGTTATGCCTGAGGGATATTTTGGATGAGTAGATGGAAATCACTCACTAGCCATGCGTGACTTGGTGGGTCCTTTGTTTTGATCGACGGGGGAACAAGCATGTGCCACATGGCTTGGTGGGGCCCAACATGGGTCATGTAGCAAAGATTGTTCCATCGAGGAGACTCTGAATGGCTTCGCTCTAATTTGTGATTGTTTCCTTGATAGTGTTTCTTTAATGAAGGGTTGTGATCAAGCAAAGAGCATCTGACGGTTGAGAGTCCATCGTACCCTTGCTTCACATTGTTGTTTTGAAGCAAGGCGATCAAAGCATATCCACGATGGGCAATGACAACGCAATGGATGTTGATTTTAGTTTTCATGGAGATCAATGGCCATATTTTAAACTCTCACTGGGGATCTGATCTTGGTCATTTATCTTGCATCAAATAGCCTGAATTCAAATGTAAATGGTCAACTATTCCTTTTTGTAGCAATTTTGAAGGAGTAATGGCTTAGTAACATTTCTCAGCTACCTAATTAGATTTGATCGATTTGGGTCAATTTTCCATGCATTTTCAACATTGCTTCCCATTACAGGATGGTGTCATTACTCCTTGGCGTGTTGCAAAGACCATATTCTTCTATCAAGGTATGTTTGCCTAGTCTTTTATTGCAAAACTTGTAGACACCATCCCTATATTCATGAGTCATCATTTTGGGATGTGCTCATGTCATTAGAGCCTTTATGGCTAGTTATGTTGCTCTATGGTGGATGCAATTTAGATCTTTCTTTTTGATTGAGTTAATCTTTTGTAACCCTAGCTAGTTTAGGGTTAGGGTTTGAATTCAACTCTTGGTTATGCTTGAACCATAAAGGAAAATATTGTATCATAATGATAAAAGAAATGATCCTTCCTTTAGCCCCTCTAGGATTTTTCTTTTGCAGACCTACAACTCTTGCATTCTGTCATTGCAAAGGTTACCTCAAGCTTTTATATTAATGGAATTCAACTGTTATCACCATTACCTCATGCATTTTTTAGTAAAATCCATTTACCTCCATATCTAAGTTAGTATTTTAGTTATTTCTTTGACATATTATGTTGTTCTAAATTAGGAAGGAGAAAGCTCTAAATTTGGTGCATCACCTTCTTTCCATTTTATGTTATATTTCTATCCCTTTTCCTCTATGAGTTGTTAGATTAGAAGTAGTGATAGATTTCCATTATGCTAGGTTAGACCAACACAATTGCACTTAATTTAGAAGAGGAATTCGGTCTTCTCCAGAGATTCAATCTCATTTGCACAAGGTCCCACAACCTCAAGATTATTTCCATTGTGTCATTAGAACACTAAAATATTGTTTAGTAAGGTGCAGTCTTACATGACAACAGTTTTTGGCACACCCGATGGGACACTCAAACAAATTTCATTTTTTTGTTGAGAGAGTGGTGTTGCTCTCAACATTCTAGCCTTGAAGAGGCTTTCAAACAAGTACCTGATGACTCTATTGTCAAGGGAAGACTACATATGAATTGGTGACTTTGTTGCTACCTAGAATACAAGGTTTTAAGATCAAACCTGTAGGCTCATGCCAAGAATCCAAACCAGATCATCTTCTAGAGGTAGCTTTCAGTACATTCAGCTCCCTTTTCCACTTCTAGAATAAGAAATAGACTATCTTTGTCACTATTAAGAAGAAATAGAAGTTCAAGTCCTCATAGAGCTCAATCTACACCACCCATGGGTGGATTATTTCAAACTAAAACACCTTCCACCCATACAAATAGGGCCTTATTCCACATGGATTTACCTAGAAATCAACCCTTTGTGTCTTTTACCAATGGTATCCCCTTAGTTTTCACCCAAAAAAATGATATGCCAATCAATTCCCTCAAAAGTATCCCTCGTTTTACTGGTGAGACATATACAACTCCATCGAAACATATCATTGATGTGGCAAACATATGCTCAGTGCATGATGTTACAAAGGATAATGGGGCTATTAGATTACTTGCCACTTCATTGAAAGGAAAGGAACTACAGTGGTATAGAGGTCTGCCTCCCAACACCATTCACAATTGGGATGAGTTAAGGTAGAAATTATGTAAACATTTTGAAGACAAGAGTGACCATTTTTCACTGGTTGAATAGCTAACCACCTTTAAGAGAGCACCTCATGAATTCATGAGTGATTTCAATTATAGATTTTAGAAAATGTGAGATAGAATCCCTACTCTAGTGAAACCTTCCCCTGAGTATGATTTCTTGTATTTCATAAGAGCCCTTAATAGTGACATAGCTATTATGGTTCAATCAATGGGAGGTAGCACTTTACTAGATGCGTATGATGTTTCCATAAGGGAAGAAAACTATTTAATTCAGGTTGGAAAGATAGCTCCTAGGCCACCAATGCCTTTGTTTCTAGAACTTCCTTCATAGGCAACAGTGGCGCCAGCTCTAGTGATTTCTACAAGCCAACCTTCTAATTTTGCTGCACTTCTAGAGGCTTTACAAACCTCGCTCCAAAGTATGAATAATGAACTATTTTCAATCAAAAGGAAGCAAGCTCAAAATAATAGGCCTTATCAACCTCAAAATTAAAGTTATCAGCAAAATAGACCATCTTATCAAGGACAAAATAAGTGGAATCATAGTAAGCCCATGAATAACATGCATACACCTACTACAAGCAATCCAAAAGCTTTGATACCAGTGCAAAATAATCTAACCTAGGACCAAGAGTGGTGTTACCCTTGTGAACAAGCTCATAATCAAAATGCCTCTCAAAATGGAGAGTTTATGCAAACTCTAGTAGCTCAAAATGAAGCCTCTACTTTAGGACAACAGAGTGGCACAAGCCAAATAGCTTCTAATAATCAAAATCATACACAAGTTGACTCTTCATTTGTCATTTGGGGTCAATAAGACTTATGTGGTGTAGATCAAGTAGATGTCAATGCAATAGCACATAATACAAGATCCAAGAAAAGAGCAATGGAGGGTGGTATATCTTCCATGGTTGGTCAAGCATCAGTTTCTTAGCAACCTTGACCAAGTGCAAATGTCAAACCAACAGGTAGAGTAGTAGAGGTTCCACAATCAAATCAGCCTATTAATAGGCTTAAACAAGTGTTAGAGCAGCTTAAGATCACACAAGAAACAAGAATAGACCTTGTTCCAAAGGTTTCCCCTAAAGCTAATTAGCTTCCTTTCAACATAGTGGAGCAAATGAAGAAAGCTAATATGAATTTCACTATGTGGGAGGCTCTGTCAATCAACATGGTGCATCCCAAAGAGGAAGGGAATTCAAGAAAAATTAGTAAGTCTCCCTTCTATCTTTCTCTAATTATTGGAAATCATATAGTGCATAATTGTATGATAGACTCAGGGGCAAGTAGTTTGATCATGCCTAAGGGAATTGCTAACATGCTTGGTATCAAGTATGAACTGATGGCTATAATTTTTTTACAATTGGATAGCATTTTTGTCAATATAGTGGGGGTAATTAAAAATTTAAGGTTGTCCTTGCATAAATGTCCTAGCTATGATGTGTTGCAAGACATTTCAGTCATAGACCTCCCCACTCACTTTTTCATTTGCTTATCTAGGGATTTCACTACTAAGATAGGTGGGTACTTGTCTACCGATTGGTCTTGCATGCAATTTAGAACTAGATATGGCACTAAAGCAACTATCAAATCTGAGCCCATAGCAAAAAATCATCTAGAGTCCTAAGCTTCTAGTCCATTAACCATGAACTGCACATTACATGATCAAAAATAAGAGTGTTATGTTCATGAGCCTGCAAATCCAATAGAGGAGGTACTTGATTATTTGTTCAATGAATGGAGTAATGCTTTACAATTTGATCCACTTACCAAAGCTGAAATAAAGCAGATTGATCTTGGCACTTACTGCATACATGAAGAGAATTCTATTATCCCCAATCTCATAAAAACTAAATAAGACTTAGGGGGATTATGGAAGATGTTTTTTGATGGTTCTAGAAATAGAAATGGTGTTGGTGCTAGTGTAATGCTAGTATCTCCAAGAAAGTAGAAATATTACTTTTCTTTCTGGCTTCAATTTAGTTGCACTAACAATGTGGTTGAGTATGAAGCACTCGTCCAAGGTCTTCAACTTGCACAGAAAAGGAACATCAAATTGTTACAAGTTTTTGGTGATAGTGAATTGGTTGTCCATCAAGTCAAAACTCAAATCTAAACCAAGAATAATCTACTCAAATCCTACAAGCATAGGGTTTGGGATTTAATTGAGGGTTTTGATGGTTTTAACATCCAAACAACTCCAAGAAATCAGAACAAACATGTTGATAGACTTGTAGTGGTTGGTGCCCAGTTTGACATAGCAAAACACATTGCAAGAGAAAAGGAGTAGCATACCAGACTTGTGGTGAGACCTATTGTTCTAGATAATCAAGATCACTAGAAATTCTTTGACAGTGACCAACAGATAGTGATTTTTTTGTAGAATGAGGTAGAATTTTCTAAAAGAAATCAGTCCAAGCTACAAAATCAGTATGGTGATCAGATTGTGCAGTTGAGTAGCAACAAGCTACCGAATGGTCTTATCACCCTTGAAAGTACTTTTAACCCTAATGATCAGTTAAAGTAGAAAAGGATGAACTTAGCTAAAAAGAGGGGTGACTTCAAGCCAATAAAAATTTTAGAAGGCAAGTCTCTAAATTTGGGTAAGGTATGCTCCACCACTGAACATGATGTTTTCATAGATCTTTGCAATAGATACAACGATGTGGTTGCTTGAACTTATGAAGACCTAAAGGGTTTTGACCCAGGAATTTCCCAACATATTATTGAATTATATCTTGATGCCAAACCTGTAAGGAAAAAACAAAGGACTATAAATCCTAGGATTGAACCCTTGATGAGAAAGGAGTTGACCAAATTGATTGAGGCTAGAATATTTTTTCCCATCAAGCATTCTTCATGGGTTGCAAATCTAATTCCTATTAGAAAGAAGAATGAGGAGATAATATTTTGTGTAGATTTTAGGGACCTAAATAAAGCCTCCCTAAAAGATCATTATCCCCTCCCCTCCATGGAGCAAATTTTGCAAAGAGTCGGTGGTTTAGAAAGGTTCTCTTTCTTGGACAATTATTCAGGCTATAACCAAATTTTGGTCCAAGAGTTTGATTAGCATAAAACAACATTTACTACAAAGTGGGGTACCTATGCTTATTGTAAAATTCCTTTTTTTCTAACCAATGTAGGTGCCACTTTTCAAAGATCCATGGATATGTCATTTCAAGGTGTGTTTAGATAGTTTGTTTTGGTCTACTTGGATGATATCACAGTGTTTTCAAAGCTTGCAAAAGACCATTTTAATCACCTTGAGCAAGTATTTCAGAAATGTAGGGAGTATGGTATTTCCCTAAATCCAAATAAATGTGTCTTTTCCACTGATTAGGGAAAATTGCTTGGGCATATAGTTTCCAGGGATGGCTTGGTCATTGATCCTACAAGAGTAAAATCCATCTTAGCCATCCCACTTCCTAGTCATAAGAAAGGATTATAGAGTTTATTGGGCACAATTAACTTTGTGAGAAGGTTCATTCCAAACCTTGCTACTTTGGTAAAGCCTCTTAGTTCTATGCTTAAGAAAAATATGGTCTTCAAATGGACCAAAGAAGGTAAAGATAGCTTTGAGGCTATCAAACAGGAAATTTCTCAAGCTCCTACCCTTGTTAATCCTAATTATAACAAGGATTTCATTCTTTATACCTTTGGAGGTGAAGCAAGTATATCAGTTGTTCTAACTTAGCTAAATAAAAAAATCCTAGAGCAGCCCATTGCTTTCTTTAGTGAAGGGCTCAAAGATTATGAAGTCAAGTACAGCTACGTTGGAAGGAAAGCTCTTTTTGCTATTAGAGTTTTGAAGAAATTTAGACATATGTTGTCTAATAATAAGATACAACTAATGGTGCCCCATGTCAATGTTAAAGAGTTCCTATTAAGCAGAAATATCAATGAAAAAAGGGTTGGATGGATCACCAAGGTGATGGAATATGATGTTGACATCAAGATCACCAAGCTAGTAAGAGGCAATGGGTTATGTGAGAAACTTGCCTCAATGTTTGAGACTCCTATAGAGGCTTCCCTTGTGCTACAAGAGCAACAAGCACCAAATGAAAACATACAAGGCAGTTGGGTGCATGATATGACTACCTTTTTACAAGAAGGTAGATATCCTACAAGTCTAGATAGGACCAAAAGGAGGCATTTCAGATTACAGTCCATTCCCTATGTCATAGTGGATGGCATACTCTTCAAAAAGGATTTTGATGGAGTCCTACTAAGATGCATAGAGGTAGATCAAGTAAACAAATTGCTAAATGAATTCCATGATGGCTCTTCAGGTGGCCATTTTTCTGCAAGATCTGTTGCTACAAAGATTATGAGGGCCAATTATTATTGGCCAAATTTGTTCAATGATGCTCAAAAATGGGTGATAAATTGTAAAAAGTGTGCTTTCTTTTTTAGAAAGCAAAGGTTGGTTTCCCTCCCTTTTCACCTCATTCAAGTTGATTGGCCATTAACATAGTGGGGTTTGGATTTTTTGGCATGATAAATCCACCATCAAGTGTTGGTCATAAGTGGATTTTAACAGCCATAGATTACTTTACAAGGTGGACAGAGGCAATTTCTTTGAAGGATGCCACTGATGCTTCAGTTTTAGAATTCCTTGATGAAATTGTTACCAGATTTGGCACTCCTTCCACCATTATTTCAGACAATACCAAGGCTTTTGCCAATGCTCAAATCCTTGATTGGTCATTGAAGCATGGCATCTACTTGAAGACCTCATCTAGTTAGTATCCTCAAAGTAATAGCCTGGTTGAGTCTTCAAACAAAAATATGATCAAAATTATAAAGAGGACCATTGAAGACAACCAAAGGGTCTAGCATAGCAAATTGAATACAACCCTTTGGGTTGATAGAATTACTCCTAAAAGAGAAATTGGTAATTCTCCTTTCATGCTAGTTTATGGAAGAGAGGCAATAGTTCCATTATCATTGGAGTTTTCTTCCCTTGAGTTGGCACATCAGCTAGAGTTAGATTAAATGATGCAATGACAGTAAGGTTGGTTGAGCTCTTGGAACTGGAGGAGACAAGGAATAAGTTTGTGCAAGTCATAGTAACACATCAAGCATAGGTCAAAAAAAAAATTGACAAAAGGGTGGTTCATAGAGTGTTCCAAGAGGGAGATCTAGTGTTGAAATGGGATACAAAAAAAGCTAAAGTTGGAAGACATTCCAATTTTGATGTCATTTGGAGTGTTCCATATGTCATCATTAGTTGCAAGGAGGCTAATGCATTCCATCTTTCTAGGATGGACGGTGAGATCCTCCCAATCTCGGTCAATTGGATTCACCTCAAACCTTATTTCTGATAGGTTTTGAATTTCCATGTACGTATTGTAAATTTTTGTTTTCCATAAGTGCTTTTGCATGCCCTACATTCTCCTTAAGGGAATGTACATTCCTAGTCCCTTGATTTCCTCCAAGTGTAGGCCTGCACATCTTTTGTTTTTCCCTTGGAGGACCTATTTTTGTTGAGCCCTTTCATGACTCTGTCCCTAATGGACTGATAAGGCCTCTAGATTCCATGATTAGCAGGTAATCATCCAACATAAATTGCCAAAATGTTGACATATTTCATGCCACCCTTAGATGCACACCATTTATATCTGATCAGAGAGATCCTATGTGTGCATCCTTTGGAAATCCATGTTTATTTTATTGATCTAGGTCTTTGAGGTTTTGATTTTTTCTCATAACAATCATTTTAGGTTCAAAATTGTTTGAAGGGCTTAAACCCTTATATCCTAAAACCCTAGTTGTCCTGGCGTGCACATTTTTGTATTTTAATGTTGATCATTTTCACCTTGTTATCCTTGCCTATTGAAGTTATAAAGGTCATGTCCCATGTTTCGTTCACCTAGTGTGGCCCCATTTTAAAGCAACCTTAAGTCACGTGCTAAGTTCCCACTACTTAGGTCTTCCATCGCCTATCATTGAAGCTTTATCACTCATCGGTTTCACTTCTATAATAAGTGATGATATATCTTTGGATTGCATTGTGTATCATTGTAATCTTTTGGTCTTTATTCTTCACTTTTGTGATGCGCGATGAATGGTCTAAATTTAAGGTAAAAGCATCCAACAGTCATCACTGGCTTCTAATGCATCACGGTATGAAACTTAGTGCCTGATGCCTTTCTATGACGTGCAGAGAAGGTTAGAGATTAAACAAAAAATATCTAACAACTAGGGTTTCATCACACCCTTGCTTCACATTACTATTGTAAAGCAATCCCATGGTTTGGTTTCGGTGACATGCGATGGAAGAGGGGGTTATTCCCAAGGGATATTCCAAATGAGTTGGTGGCAATCTCTTGCTAGCCCGTGATGACTTGGAGGGTCCTTTGTTTTGATCAGTGGGGATGCAGGTGTGTGCCACATGGCTTAGTGGGGCCTGACGTGGGTCATGTGGTGGAGATCGTTCCATCGGGGAGACTCTGAATGGATTCACTCTGATTTGTGATTGTTTCCTCGATAGTGTTTCTTTAGTGAAGGGTTGTGATTAGGCAAAGAGCATCCGAAAATTGAGATTCCATTGTTTCCTTGCTTCACATCATTGTTGTGAAGCAAGGTGATCAAAGCATATCCGTGATGGGCAATGACAACGCGATGGCCATTGATTTTAGTTTTCATAGAGATCGACAGTCATGTTTTAAACTCTCACTAGCGATCTGATCTTGACCATTTATCTTGCATCCAATGACCTGAATCAAATGCAAATAGTCAATTGTTCTTGTTCACGACAGTTTTGAAGGATTAATGGCTCAGAAAAATTTCTCAACTACCTGATCAGATTTGATTGATTTGGGTCAATTTTTTGCACCTTTTCAATGCTACTTCCCATTGTAGGATGGCACCATTACTCCTTGGTGTGCTACAAAGACCATATTCTTCTATTAGGGTATGTTCACCTAGTATTTTATTACAAAATTTGCATACGCCATCCATGCATTCATGAGTCATCATTCTAGGATGTGCTCATGTCGTCAGAGCCTTTATGGCTAGTTATGTTGCTCTATGGTGGCAGCAATTCAGATCTTTCTTCCTAATCAAGTTCATCTTTTGTAACCTTAGTTAGTTTAGGGTTAGGGTTTGAATTCAAATCTTGGTTATGCTTGAACCGTAAAGGAAAATATTGTATCATAATGATAAAAAATGATCCTTCCTCTGGCCTCTCTAGGATTTTTCTTTTGCAGACCTGCAACTCTTGCATTCTACCATTGTAAAGGTTACTTCAAGCTTTTATATTAATGGAATTCAGCTGTTATCACCATTACCTCATGCATGTTTGAGTAAAATCTTTTTACCTACATATCTAAGTTGGTGTTTCAATTATTTCTTAGACATATTATGTTGTTTTGAAGTAGGAAGGAACAAGCTCTAAATTTGGTGCATCACCTTCTTTCCATTTTATGTTATCTTTCTATCCCTTTTCCTCTATGAGTTGTTAAATTAGAAGTAGTGATAGATTTCCATTGTGTTGGGTTAGACCAACATAGTTGCACTTAATTTAGAAGAGGAATTTAGCCTTCTCCAGAGATTCAATCTCATTTGTGCAAGGTCCCACAACCTTGAGATTGTTTCCATTGTGTCATTAGAACACTGAACTCTTGTTTAGTAGGGTGTAGTTTTAAGTGACAACATTAATTAAAGTTGCAAATTTAAAGACTGCAAGAGGTCTGGGATGAATTGGAAAATATTCATGAAGGAGATGAAAAGGTCAAAGAAGCAAATTTGTAGAATTTGGAGGCATAATTTGAGATCCTGCATATTTCTAAAGATGAGAACATCAAATCCTATGTACAAAGAGTGGATGAGCTGGTAGGTAGAATGCGAGGACTTGGTGCTACAGTGGATGAATCCAAAATTGTGAAGAAAATTCTTAGAACTCTCCCTGATGCATATAGTGAAAAGGTATCTGCTATTGAGGAATATATAGATTATAAGACATATACTAAAGATAAGTTGTTGGGTACTCTAACATCTTATGAAATGAGAAAGCCTAGCTTGAGAAATGGATCGAAGACATAAACTACTTTCAAGGATACAAAAGCTAAAGATTTGGATGAAGAAAACCTCAATGAAGTATAAGCTAACTTTGTAAGAAGAATGAAAAAGGACCCTGGTAAGTATGAAGGTAAGGTACCTTTTAAATGCTTTAGTTGTGGAGGAATTGGTCATTATGCTTCGAGATGTTCAGAAAGAGCTAGGAATAATAAACATAGATTAAGTAAAGAAAATAAAGGGAAGATGATTAAGAGAGCATATTATGTAAATGAAGAGGCTGGTATTTCTAATGAAGATTCTGATTATGGATATTTTGATGATAAGGAATGATTGTTCTTGACTATAAAAAATAAATCTACTCTTACTAATACTGAAAGACAGGAAAAGGAAAGTGCTCTAGAGAAAG
>VDFB02262063.1:0-25356 GCA_007258455.2 Sequoia sempervirens | reverse complement strand
TCCATTGACAACCATATCATAATCTTGAATATGAGCCTCATGGGCTGCAAGCACTGTTAGAAGCTTCAAAACCTCTTGTTTGAGAAAGCATATCAATTTCTCCAATTCAAATTCATATTTATATGCTACATTGGGAGAAAGGGAATGGTGGCAATTAAAATATGTTATAAAATCTTGATATTACATGCCACAACTTCACAAAAATCATCAATCATTTTACACACATTTCTTCTCCCAAGAAGCATTATAGTCAAACCATTATATTTTTCTATTTTCTCTAATTATACTACTTGAGTTTTTAGAAGTAAACAAACATTGATCTCTTGAATCAAAATATACACCATTTCTACCTATAAAATTGAATTTTAAGAAATGATAGGTAGGTCTGAGTGACTTACCATTATTTTGAGCTTCCCATGATGGACGCCTTTGTGGGTACTTGAGTGACTTTCTTCTCTCCATCACAAATCCTTTTAATCCGATTGCTAATTTTGGGTTGATTGAAACAAAGTCACCGGTCTTCACTAGGAAAATGTTAAATAAAAATCCTAAGTAGATAAAAATTCAAAGTACCAAACAAGGACTATTTTCGTGTTATGAGTTGTAGGTGTCTTCAAGATGAGAACCAACATTTTATGTCCTTGATAATGGTGCCAATCTATTGGCATACAAGTATGGAGTGTCAACTTCACACACAAAAAAATGCACTGCTACAACATTTACCAAGCTACCAAGGTTCTCAAGATGTTCTTACCATTTGTTTATATTTGTGGTAAGGGCACCATTTTGTTGGGTCACAAAACTACTACTCCATTTCCTAGAACAAAGTATCACTTTCAAGGCTAGGGTTTTCATCATGAAAGTGAACCCTACTCATCCATAAATCATGGAGGGTGGAAGAATGAAAAACATAGGATACACAATATTTTCACAAAAAAATGAGAACCCTAACAAGGCCTAAAGAATATTCATCTTGGGTTTGTAAGGTTGAGGTAGACTATCTTTGTTTCCCTCTAGGAATTGAAAAGTGAGGGGCTCACTTTTTAAATCACCCAAGCGTCTAATGTAGAGACATCCTAAAGTATAAAAGCAATCTTGTATCACCTAAAAATATTTTTCTTTTACTTTGTTTGTAGGTTTCTAGTCATCATTCTAATCACCACAAATCCTACTATATTTCACTAGAGTTGCATATTTCACCTTACAATGGGGAACACATACTCTAAATTGATCTTAAAACATTACATTCAATTTTTAAGAGATTTTGATCACTACAAAGACATAATTGACTTTTATACTCATTACTAGGCATAACAAATAACTTCCAATTTTACTATTCACTTGGCTTGTAACACCTTTTCAAAGCATATGTCAAAAAAGGAACACATTTATAGATTTATTGGGCCAAGGGGAAGCTTATGATACAAATTGCAAGATTCATTAATCCTTCACCACTACATTCATTCCAAAAGCTCTTCACACATTTCACTTAGCATCAAGATTTGCACCTACTTATGGTTGACTAAGATCACTCCTAATATTAGAAGCTACTATATAAATATTTCTCTGTATCGATTAAAGGCAATGGTTTTAGAATTAGAAGTTCAACATTGACATTGTAGTGCAATATCATTTGAATCATGTAAACACATAATTGTGCCCATTTGTGTTCAAATGACTAATGCCTAACATGTTAGAAGTTCATTGCAATGGATGTATTCAATTGTGGCTATCAATAAACAAATACCATATTGTTGTTTTGATGTTTCATTGAGTTCCACTATGCATTATTTCTTTTGGTTGCATGGTTGGATAATCTTTTATTAGATCCTTCTTCCATGATTGCATTAGAAAGTTTCAAAACTTGAGTAGCACAATTAGAATAGTTGAGGTAATTTGACGTCACAACATAGAAAAAATGCTTTGGAGTAGTGAGTATTTTTAAAATAATGAGTGATGGATAATTTATTTAGGTGATGATTAAATGGTTCAAAGGTGATGTCCTTTTATACTTGATTTAACACACAAAATTAGAAAGTTTTGACATTTGAGAATCAAACATAATTGTTAGGTGGAAAGAGCTTGACCTAAATTTATAATTAAATTTGAATTGAAAAAATGAACTAAAAAGAAAAATAAATAATCTAAAATATATTTAATAAATGAAGATTAATCTTATTTTATGTTTAAGAATCGAACTTTAAATTTTTAAAAATCAAACTAAAATTTTAAGTAAAAAACCAAAACCTTATTTTTGACCAAGTACTTAGATCACTCATACAAAACGATCTAGAAAAATGAGTAAAAGTGTAGGGCTTTCACATTTCCCCATTAAAGTAGAAATATGAAATTTTTATTTGCCTAGGAGGACTTGAATGAAAACGAATTCCGACGAAGGTCACAAATAAAATATAAATCAATTTGAAGCGAACAATAGGTCTTACCAGAGCAAGAAAGCGAAGCATTCCGCAAGAAATCTACAGATCCGTAAAATCTAACAAGGTTAGTGCTTCAATTTTAATATGCATTAGCTTTTTATTCTGAATCTTCATTTTCCGCTGAATCGATTGATCTTTCTTTCGCTGAATTTAGCGAACCAATGCTCCATTTTAAGCAGATTCACTTAAATTTCACTCCATAAACAGTTGTTTGTATCGAATACAATGTTTTCCAACGGATCTGCTGAACTGAGGTTTATTTATAATGCTAAACTAAGATTAGGGTTTACCGCACTTTGTTTTGCATTTTGTTGCTGCTTTTGGATTTGGTGCACCGAAGACTTTCGATAATTACTTGCATAGTGTTTTTTTTCAATAACGATTAATTATGCATTTTTAAAATCTTCAATTAAGGTTCGGGTTTGGCATACATTATTTTGTGCATCCTGTTGTAGTTTCTATTCGCCATGTAATGCACATAAGAATTTGAATTTCAGTCTTCACACATTTTAATTTTTTCACCTCGTGCATTTTTTTCCGCCAGATCTGAGGGATGATTATCCAATGTTAATTAAAGTTACGGTTTGTCAGACTTTAATTGTGCATTTTGCCATCATTTCCTTTTATGTTAAATTTTATGCGCGGAAAAATGTAAATTTCAGTCTTCAAATCTCTCGCACAATTAGATCCGAGAAAGAACGATGTAGTTTTACTCTGAATTAACGTTGGGTTCAACATACAAATTTTAAATTTCAATTTTTATGCATTCCTTTCATCTTTTGCAATTTTGTTTTTGTCAGATCTGATGGATAATTCTGCATCTGTATACTGAGTTAAGGGTTCGTCAAACTTTGTTTTGTGCATTTTTTATTTTGAGATAAACATTTTGAGGGCAATGGAAACTGAATCACTTTCTTCGACATGTTTCAGCAAAACACACTCAAAACAAGGATATAAGTATGTAACCCACATCTTTTTTTGGGTCCATTTTCTTAAATTTTTTTAATCATTGAATGTGCAGAAGGTCAAGCAATGGCGAGCATTTTGTAGTTGTGATTCAATCACTTGATCTCCTCCATTAAATTTTTCTATAGATCAATCGGAAAACATCTGGAATCATCAGGATCTTCACAATGGTAGGTTTCTTATTAATCTTTACCTTTATTTTTGCAATTAGGATTGCTGATTTTTTTCTTTGTAAATTGGATTGGATTTAACAACTAAAAGTACATTGATTAGTGAAATGTTAAATTTGATGGATATTTTCAACTGAAATTAAACCTGGTTAAAAATTCGTTGATATAGATCCATTGTTAAAAGCAGATCAAGCTGCTGGAATGCCTCCTTGGATATAAATAAATCAGACTTCTCTAATTGGATTAATTTTACTGGCAATCGAAGGATGCACTAGATCGATTACTTTTGTGTTAGTTACTTGTGAATTCTTTCATTTGGGTTACCAGCTATTTTAAGAAGAGAACATTCAAAATTTTGAATAAAATTTGGTTTGACTTGTCCTAACAGAATTGCTTGATGGAATTTATTATGAAGGCAGTTAAATCAGATAAGCTTTATCTTAGTTTAATAAATTATCGGAAATGTATCTTGTATTGCCTTTTGCAGACTCATTTTGATATTGTCATTGATGGGCTGCAGTATGGGTGCTGGCCATGTGCCTCAAATTTATGCTTGCTTGTGGAATAATTAATAGATTAGATGAGGTTCATTGTTACATGGTTCCTTTGGGTGTAGCATTGTTATCTTAAAAACCCTTAGTCTTTACGGCTAAGATGCTGAGTTTTGTTGGAAGGCCAATCATCAGCAATATTTATCGAAGGAGAGTAACACATTCAGAGTTCATGACTGTATGCCTGAATACCTAGCGTTGTTGATTGACACACAAGCCAGACAACTCATCAATGCATCAAAAGTGTTTCCCTACTGATAATAGGTAAATGGAAGATCCTTGGAAAGATTAATAACCTCTTTGAAAACTTGAAATATATGAAGGTAAACTTCAATGGTTTTGTAAACACCCTAAATGTATGGGCTAAATATTCATGACTGGGAGAGAGTAATCTTGATTCCTTGACTATCATTCTATTATTTGAGAATGAGTTATAGTCAGTTCTATTAGCACTCAAAGTTGCAGGCTCCATTCTTCTAGAAAATATTATTAAAATTAGTAATAAAATATTATTATTTAACATATAATATATTAATATATATTTAATAATCTTACTACAATAATAATTATTATATAAATATATTATTAATATTAATATATAATATTTTACTATTATGTTAATAATATTACATTATTAATAGAAATGAATTTGTGAAAAAAAAACTGAAAAATATATCTCGGTGTTATTTATATAGATTATGTATATGCATACTGACAATGAAAACTCAAATGATTGGACATTGAATTTTTGTTAACTTTTATGCTAAGTTACCGGTTCGGGTTCGGGTTCGGGGACGGGTTCGGGTACGAGAACCCGGTACGTGGGTACGGGCAAAATTTTTTTAGGGGTTTGGGTACGTATGGGTACGTGTGTGTATATATATATATATATATATAATTTAATATATTATAAATCTATATATATGTATTATATATACAAAAAAATAAGAGAAATATAGATAATTGTAAAACTAAATCATTTCATAGTATGATACTTGATCATTGATCAATGCCAAATGCCAAAGATAAATATTCATGATCATTGATCATTGATCGAGCAAGATTCATCATACATTTACCCTGGCAAACACATTCCCAGGTCTGAGATATTTATAAACTCATTGTATTACTTGTAACTGCTGTTCATTCTATTATCTGGTGTTATAAATCAATGTATTTGCTGCTACAAATAGACTGTGAGAAGTTGTAAAAGATTATAACCTTGTCTCAGATTGAGTACAGACTTTCTTCTATCTGCTGTTAATTTTCTGAGGATTAACTTCATACATCAGTTCTAAATAGAACACAGGAAGTTCTTGCAATAAGTCTGAATATGCTTAGTAAACTATGAAATGATCAATGCTGTTTTAGGGTTAGGAGGAAAAAAAAAATTAAAAAAAAGAGTTTTTTAATCAATTTTGGGCCCTTTTTTTTAACCTGGCCCATGGGTTCGTCTTTAACCTACAGCATGGGTTGCGTCTGGACCCGAACCGGGTGCGTACCCGAACCGGGTGCGTACCCGAACCGGGTTCAAGGCCTGTGGGTACGAATCCGGTAACACAGCTTTTATGTTATCTCCCATGAGAATTTTCAATTCAGATCTAATGTTTCATAATAAGGTTTGTATAATGAATATGGAAAAAGCCTTATAATAAGAATAAATGGTTTTTCCTATATTTTTATATTTTCCCATGCAGTTCCCCTAAAAAAGGCCTCCTATCCTCTGCCATCTCTGAAACGTGTCTCTGCATTTCCTGTGCCTGTCCTGGAAACACTGTGGAACATAGTTATTTTTATAAGAGTCAAATTTGATGTGTCTTCATTCAGCATCTTTTAATATGTTTTGAGTGGTAAAATCTTGGATAGTTTTGAAACATTGGTGTGTGTGTGTATATACAAAAACCCATTTCTTATCCACAACCTACAAAACACCATTTCTTGTCATGTTGCTTTTTCTTGTTCTCCTTTCTGGTAAATATGTGGTCCATTAACCAAAGTTTTATTATAGCTGGACAGGTTTATCCATATCCATAACAATGCTTATTCATGCATTGTTTATATTAGTCACTAGGAGATGTGGTCTAATGTTTTTTAGGGTATTCCCAGTTTTGTTTAAGAAAAGATTGTAGCAATCATCGAATGGATGGAAACCTAATGCACAATATTTTGTGAACAGTCTTACTCTATCCATAGTTTGAAAATGTCTGTACCTATCTTTGAATTTTGTGAATATTACCATGAAATACTCTCTTGGAAGATTTATGGTGGGTAAATAATCTTGAAGCTCTCTAGGAAGGTTTATGATGGCTAATCCATCTTGAAGTTTACAATCAGCAATCATCCATATTTTGACTGTTTGTAAGTCAGATTTCTTATCATGTTTGAATCTTTGATCAATGAGTTTAGTCTGAACAATAACTTGGGTATTGTATTGATCAAACACTCCATTACCTTTTGGGGAAGGGGTGGGTTTCTTCTTAGGTTTCTTTTTCTAGCCGAGCCAAGTTCTCAGTGGAAAGGGCTCTTGTTTCTAGAGAAACACTCATCCTGTCAGAAATAGACCTGCCAAGTTTGATAGGAAATACCAATAATACAAGGAAGCAAGTGGGAATGTAAATGAATTCTAATGTTAGAGAAACCTTAAAACAACAGTAGGCTCTTACACAAAACACAAAGGTTGAAGATGATGAATTTGGTGCTTTCCCTTGTACCTGTTAGGTCAAGTCACATCTGAAGGGACCCATAGGGACAATTATCTAATTTTGTAAGAAAACCTTGAGAGAAACATGGAAGAAAATAATTTTCCCAAACCACCACCCAAACAAAGACGGTTGAAACAGTAGGAGTTATTGCATTGTGGCAGACTTCAATAAATCTAAAGATTGTGTGGGTTGAGCCATAGGTCTGAGGCCATTGCTTGAAGTTTTGAACTATATGTGCAAATAGTACAATTATGCAATCACACCATCTCTACAAGATACCTTCTTAAACCATTTATGAAATATACAATAGGTTCAGTTTGCATTCATGAAAAGTTTGCTGTATTGAAACACCCTGAATCAAATTGCCTTAAACTTGAAACCCTGGCTTCCGCACACATAACCTAGGTGCATGCCAACAGACCCTAAGTATTAAATGGCATTCATATATCCTAGCAACCATGATACTAGATGCAAGAAATTAGTTTATGAAATAAATTTGCATGATTGAATAGTGAAAATTGCATAAAGGGTTGCAAATTATTTAACTTACAAGTCTAGTGCATGTACAGAGTTTCCTTTCCAACCAGTCTACATTGTTCTGGATACAGATCATAGGCACACTATCATCATGTTGCTCTCAACTGATAACAAGCATTTGTAACTGGTTATGCCTGTGTAGTAAAGCACATATGCAACTTTGTAAACTTACCTTTTGGCAACAACTTGCATCAAAGATTGATGATCATATCAGCAAAAATTTAAGACAATTTGATAGCCTATGTTTTATTTGTTCGTGTTATCCAAGGTCAATTCCTTTTATAAGTTTGGAAAATTTAGTTGACAATGCCCTGTACATGTGAAATTGTAATGGTTTTAAAATTGAACTATTTTATATTTTTCTCTAAAAAGCAGTATCTTCTTTGTTCTTGATCTGTTCTTTGTTTTTCTTCATCCAGGTGGTTCTAGCAGCATCTATTATTACGAAAACAGGGAAAGGTATGTAAATGAATTGGTATTCGTCACTATTCCATCATTCTATGGGAAGAGATTTTGCTTTTGGCATAGGGAAATGTTTTGGCTCATAGTATGGAAGCTTTAATCCAGGAATTGTTTTGTCACTTTAGATTCTATGTTGCACCTTTCTCAAAACAAAGTGAAAGCCACCTTAAGTTATAGATTTTATGCAAATATTTAAATATAAGCTGATGAAAACACTACAGCTTGTGAAGCTGTTATTGAAACATTTCCTAATTGGTGTGTAACTTGAATCTCTTTTCTAAGCATATTCCTTGTGTGGATTTGCAGCTCTGGTGTCCAGACAGTTTGTTGACATGTCTAGGATCAGGATTGAAGGACTACTTGCAGCTTTCCCTAAATTGGTTGGCATTGGAAAACAACATACTTATGTTGAGACAGAAAATGTTCGTTATGTGTACCAGCCTATGGAAGCTTTGTATTTGTTGCTTGTAACTAATAAGCAGAGTAATATCCTGGAGGATCTGGAAACCCTAAGACTGCTTTCCAAGCTTGTATCCTTCACATGCTTTTTCCTGAATTTTCTTTTAATGATTTGATCTGGTACTGTATTAAAATTTCACTTTTTCCATGTCCCAAAATCTTGATCATTCCAATAAAACCTTGTGAACCTTATGAGGGTGAAACATCATAGGGTAAACAAAGGATGAAATCACAATAATGAGGGAAAAAATTATAGTTTAATCAGAGGATAATCTGTCAGCTAAAATGACAAAGATTTTAGTACTTCATATCTATCATGCTTGGGATGTGGGTTGCAGGTTTTGAACGATTTTAGCAAGATCAACGAGCTTTTAAATTTTAGTGGATTAGCCTTTCTCAAGTCCGATTCTTCCATAATTTCTTGTTCCCATTATGCATATGGTAGTGTTGTTCGTTTAAAAGAAATTCTTCTATCACCTTGGATCAATTCTTGCTCTGTTATTTTTGTAATTTAATGCCTTAACACTTTTTAGGTGCCTGAATACTCTGCTTCATTAGATGAAGAAGGAGTTTGCAGCACAGCCTTTGAGCTGATCTTTGCGTTTGATGAAGTCATCTCAACAGGTCACAAGGAAAGTGTGACAATTGCACAAGTCAAGCAATATTGTGAGATGGAAAGCCATGAAGAACGACTTCACAAGCTAATAATGCAAAGCAAGATTAACGAGACTAAAGATGTTATGAAGCGAAAAGCGAATGAGATTGATAAAAGCAAGGTAGGATGCCATGTTCTTTTATTGAATCTGTTTGCATTCTTTGGAAAGTGACATGTACTTTGTGTTTAGAATATTTACATTCATTTCTTGTGTCACAGATTGATAGGAACAGGTCTGATAAAGGTGGCATAATGTCACTGCAATCAGCTGCTTCAACCAGATTGGAGAGTGGTTTTGGTGATCTAAGCATATCAAGCAGTGGAGGTGGCTTTGGGAGCAACTCTAATCATGGATCAAGTTTGGATTTAGATTCATTTTCAAGCAAACCAAAAGGTTATTTAGCATTGTTTCCAAATTTTTATATCTAGCACAAGAAGACAACTTTAACACATGATGTTTTTCTTTTCTATTTTGAATATCCAGGTATCATGCTTTTTCATTTTGTATTTTTTCTATAATGTAGGTCGACCATCATCAGCTGCTACTGTTCCTTCAAAGGGTTTTGGAATGCAACTAGGAAAGTCTCAAAAAACAAACCAGTTTTTGGAATCTTTGAAAGCAGAAGGAGAAGTCATTGTTGAGGATGTGCAGCCTGTTATTGGCCAATCTAGAAGTTCTGTTCCTTTAGCGACAGATCCTATTACCATAACAGTTGAAGAAAAGCTTACTGTGGTTCTTAAACGTGATGGTGGGTTGAATAACTTAGAAGTGCAAGGCACCCTTGCCCTTCAAATTTTGCAGAAGGAAGATGGATTCATACAGGTCCAGGTATGTAAATCATTACTCACGCTTTCTGCAATTGAACAGTGCATGGAAAATGTTGTGAAATTGTCAAGTTCGTGTCTTGCAACAAAGAATGTTATTCTTTTGATATTAAAAGCTTGGAAAAAGTTTTGGGCAGTTGTTTTAACTCCATATCATTTCAGATTGAGACAGGAGCAAATAATGGGTTTCAATTCAAAACACACCCAAACATTAATAAGGAGTTATTTTCAAATGAGAATTTGCTGGGACTCAAGGATCCTAGTAGGCCCTTTCCTGCTGGTCCAACTGGAGATGCACTGGGTGTGGGTCTGTTAAAGTGGAGAATGCAAAGTGCAGATGAGAGACTTGTGCCTTTGAGCAGAAAGTTTCTAGACTTTTTTTTGAAATATTTTCTCGGTTATTTTTGCAATATCAGCAGTATTGAAAATTATTATTATTCTGGTCTAAATACTGTTCTGATTTTATCTAAAATATATTCACCCAATTGATAACAGACACATGGGAAACAAGTTAAAAATCACAAGATGGTATTTCTGCCTGCTTTTTTATTTTTTAATTTATTTTGAAGGCACAAATGGTGTAGCATAGAAGAAGTGCAACACTAAGTGGGATAGAGAAATCTAATATCTGTTTTATCTTGTATTGTTTGCAGTTAATTGCTGGCCATCAATTTCTGGTGGGGAAACATATGTCAATATTGAATATGAAGCGTCAAAGATGTTTGACCTACAGAATGTTATAATTTCAATACCTTTGCCTGCACTCCGAGACCCACCCACCGTCAATCAGGTTGATGGAGATTGGAGGTAAGTTAAGCTAGGAAATAGTTTTTGGTTCTGTAACTACCTTTTTTTTTAAAGTGTATATAAATCCGCTCGATAATATCCACATTCAGTGTTGCAGCATATTTTCTTATGGCCAACCTTTATTTGTGTCACATCTAGATATGATTCAAGGAGATCTGTATTAGAGTGGACCCTTCTTCTCATAGATAATTCTAATTCCAGGTAATTACTAGAGGCTTAAATTAGTTTGAATCACTAGGATTCCTTTAAAGTGTATTTGAATTTTGAAATTCGTTTTCCTTTTCATTTGTCTAGTTTTTCAGTATTAGTCTGCATTTGCATATGCTAAAGCTCTGTTTTTTGCAGTGGATCTATGGAGTTTGTGGTGCCTAAAGCAGATCCATCCACATTCTTTCCAATAGATGTGGGATTCACAGCAGCCCGGACTTTCTGTGACGTCAAGGTGATTCATTTATTGTACTGTACATGTTGTAAATACCATTACAATACAGTATAGATCTACTTACAATTTGAATCCATAAACTGTTTAACCGTTATATTGCTATATGACTGCAGGTAACTAATGTGTTGCCAACAAAGGGAGGACCGGCCCCAAAATTTGCCTATAGGACACAGATGGTAACAGAGAATTACCAGGTCGTATGATAGTTGAGAATATCTTTTGCAGTATTGCATCGGAAGGTATTGTAGCAATGCAGAGGTTTATTAATGAACATTGTCGAGTCATGCTTTCCAGAGTTTCATTTACGGCAACAACTTCTGTTTTTGTTCAGGAATTTATAGTCCAGCTGTACTAGGTTTTGCATTTATCATCCCTCCATCATTTGATGCTATTTTTCATTCAAAATTTTTAAGTATTTGAGTTATTATCGAGTAATAAGTGTGATTTTTGCCAGAACAAAATTACAAGCAGCTTTTGCTATAAGTACTGCAAAATTTGAGTGCAATATTTGGAATATTTCATCCTTGTATCCCTGTTTTATATCTGGAGATTTCTATCTAATGGAACAGCAGCATTCTTTTATGATCGAATGTCATAAAGAGATGAGTTGCACTTCTGCATCATATATGTATCGTCACATGCACACATGAATTGCTCAGAAAGCCCAACCATGAATTTGCGATTATATCCAGTAAATCTTGTGATAAAATACACATGCCTTCATCAGAAAGCATGAAACAGGTAACCAATCATGCAAAATTTATCTTGGAAGCGTTCCATGAAAAATCCTAGAGTACCTTCTTCAGTAGAATTAAAAAAAATCAAAGATTAGTAGGTCAATATCATTGCTGGGAAAACCAGTTTGTTAATGGATAGAAACTAAGAAGACATATTTACCATGTATCCAAATGGAGCACATATATTATTCTAATTGATTTTATATAAAAATACATTTGACTTCGAAATTTTTTTTTGAAAGTACATTGAAAAGAAATTACGTGTAAGGTTTAAGGATGGATTGATTTGATATTAAAGACAATTGACAAACAATGATACATTTTCAAACGGAGCGTTGTATAAGTCAAGAACAAAGGTGGTTTTAAAGGCCAAATTAGTAGTTGTATGAGATGGTAGCTTATAAGGGAACTCTTTTTCAATTACTTCGTATGTTTTTATAATGGTTTTACAAACCTTATCCCTCGGTGTACATTGCCTACATCCGGGTGCCCATGATAATTATTATGTTACATGATTTGTCATCGAACAAATTTAATAGTGATTACGATAGTTTCTGGATTTAAATGTGTAGCAGTTATTAGTATTAATATTTCAACCATGATTTTTTATTTTTTGAAAAATGGGTAAACATTTATTTAATAAAAAAAAGTCAACATTACATACGAAAAATAAGCTCTAACCACTAGAGGGCTTGAGAAGATCAAACAACAAACAACAAATCAAAGAAAGAGCCATATCCATAAGAACCCCAACCAACATGCCCTTTTATCTAGACATATCCTCAAGACTCAATTTCTCCAATCTTTGGGAATAGTTCAGGGAAAGATGCTCCTAGCCACCAACATTCCAGTCACTCATATACTCTAAGGCCCATTTGGCTAGGCAATTAGTGACACTGTTCCAATCCCTCGAGATGTGGACAAATAATACATGATCCAATGAATTGTCCATTCAATGAATCCATTGAACCATCAAATCCAATTGCCAATTCACACCATCAAGGTTCTACTTATTAACTAGATTTGTGAGTCTAACTCTTACATAACCTTGCACCAACCAAGAGCACAACCCCTTTTTAGAGAAATAAGAATAGCAAGAGCTTCTATAAGATTAATAGTTTGATGACTTTTTTAGATGGAGAAGAAAAAAATAATGCCGCCATAACTATCCCTCCCAACATTGCCAACTCTAGAATGCTCAAAATTTCCCCTAGATGATTCATCAATATTAATCCTAAAAACACCTCTAGGAGGTGGGGACCATCCAACCTCTCTCTTAGTCTTCCTTTTGAGGAGACACCTCCCCCTTGATGAACTAGGTCTTCCCAAACAAACCCAATCCTTGCATCACCTCCACCTCTCTAGGCTCCAAGGGGATATCCAACTCACACTTAACATGGATAGTCTCTTAAATCATATCCAAAATCCTTTGCCATAATTGTTGCACCACTATCATCTTTCCTTGAAAGATCCTATGATTCCTTTCCAACCAAATCTGCAATGGGATACAAGAAGGCTTGATATTCCAAGCTACTCGAAGAAAGAATGTCTTAGCAGGTGACCTCCCCAAACTCCTCCAAAATTCAAATAGAGAAAAGACATGCACACAAGCCTACTTCTAAACATCCCATCATAAGTGCCAAATGATCTTAGGAAAGGAGCACCAAAAAAATAAATGTGAGGAAGATTCCTCAGTATTGCCACAAAGGACACAAATAGACAACCCCTAAAAACTTCACTTCTGTAGATTATCTTAGGCAAGACCTATTACAAACAAATAACCAAATGAAGAAGTTGCATTTAGGCCAAGCAAACTTTTCTGCACATTCTTCCACCAAGAGATGTCATCCCCCTATATTTTTGTTGATCCAATTCCTAGTATCATGATGCCATCAAGTATAACCCCTTAGGATCAAGACTCCAAGCTAGGATGTCACTCTTCATCAAAGAATTGCAAGCTCTTCTTGCTACAATCCAAGGTAACTCTTTCCATTCGTCCACAAATCCCGCCAACAACCATTCAAGAGAATCCTTCCACTTAAATACCTCCACATGCCTCAAGCTCTTCGCAACTTTGAAGTCCTCAACATGGTTTGGGGAAAACCATCCCATGAATCAAACCCGAAAAGAGCATCATAACCCCTATTACAAATCCAAAACAAAGTCTACTTAATTAAATTAGCATCTTTTATAAGAGTGTCTCAAATCATAGATCCTTTATTCGATAGGTTGATCCTAGGCACATCTTCACTCATCACTCCCTGCAAATACTTAGAAGAGAGGATCTTGGCCCAAGTTTGATCCTAATTAGTTCACCACCACTAGTAAAGCTTTGCGGTCAAGGCCTAATCAAAGAGGTAGGCTGCCTCAACCCAAGGCCACCCTCCTATTTTGGTCTACATATATTCTTCCACTTGACCAAAATCCACTTTGATGAAGTGAGATTACCAACCCATAAGAACTGCCTAGAGAGAGCATCTAATTCTTTAATGAAACTTAAGGAGCAACTTGCACCATACACTTGTAAATATTAAGAGCTTGGACCAATGATTTCAATAACATCATCTACCAGCAAAGGAGAGCCACTTGAAAGTCTAATGGTTGACTCTCCCATGGAACTTATTCATCCAACACATTTTGCCAGGCCCCCCCTAGGCAAGGGGCTAGTAAAGAGGGGAATACCCAAGTACACAAAAGGCAGAGCACCAATATGAAATATGAAAATCCGAGCTATTCTAGACTGAAAAAGAGGAGGGGTATTGAAGAAAAAGATGGAAGACTTTGCTTCATTAATCCTCTACCTCGAAGCTACAAGATAGATATCCAAAGCTCGTTTGAAGTTAGTCACTTTTTTTATTATGGCAACCATCTACATAGTATCATCCACAAACTATAAGTGAGAATGAGAGGGCAAGCTATCACCCCAACTCCACCCTTGAATAAACCCTTGTCTCACATGGGATTTTAAGATTCTTCCCAAGGCTTCAACCATTAAATTAAATAAATAGGGTGATAAAGGGTCAAAGGCCTTGCGATGCACCAAACAAGGTAGAAGGCTCACTATTAATTAGCACAAAATATGAAGTAGACATAACACAACTCATCACCCAATTAACTTAGTCATATCCAAACCCAAAAGCAAGGAGCTTTGTTTGAAGTAATGACCATTGAAATCGGTCATAAGCTTTGGCCATGTCAAATTTGATCAAAATAGTCTTCTCTTTGGAATCCATGGAATGAATTGTCTCTGTTGCAATAACCATCCCATCCAAAATATGCTTGTTCGTCACAAATCCGTCTTGCCCTTCATAAATTACTCTATTAAGCCATGACTTAGCACCTTCTCTCTTGGGGATAAGCACAAGAAACATAGAATTCATTGCTCACAACATTTGTTTGCTTCTTTGTAGCTCTTGCACCAACTCCAATAAGTCAAATTTGATAATCTCCCATAATTCTTGAAAGAATTCTATCAAAAATCCATTTGTGCCCAATGCTTTCCCTTTCTTCATTTAGAACACTATCCCCTCTAAGCCATCGAGAGAGATGAGGTTGATAAGCATCTCTTTCATCTCATTAGTAACAACTCGGGGAATACAATCCAAAATAAAATTTTCTTCTTCAATCGCTAGGGGAGAGTCCTCCGCGAACATAGAAGAATAATGCTAAATAACATCCTCCAAAATATTTTGAAAGGAAGATAACTAAACTCCTTGGGAAGACACAATTGAGAATATCAAATTTCCATCTTTTGGCCTTAATTGAGTTAAAAAAAATGCCATATTCCTATCTCCCTCTTGAAGCCAGTTAGTCTAAGACTTTTGTTTCCAATAAATATCTTCTCATAATTACCATTTCATGAGCTCCTTCATAGCTTCAACTTCTTCTTTGAGGGATCCCTCTGCAAGCTCATGATCCCGATTCTACTTGGTGATGGCATCCAAACGGTTTTGGGCATCCGATTTAGCCATAAAAATATTCCCAAAACATCTTTTATTCCACTTCTTAAGTTGATACTTCACAAATTGTAACCTCTTGACAAAATAATATATAGCCTGGCTTTATGTCTACCAAGTTCAAGAAAAATAATATTATCTTTGAAAACCGAAGAAGATGGCTCCAACCTATCTACTCCCCCCTTTTTTCCTCCAAACTGGTAATGGCATTAAAATTGCCAGCCAAGATCCAAGGAAATTAGGGAGCTAAGGACCACACATACCAAATGCGAGCCCAAAGACAAGATTTTCCAAGAAATTTAGTCAGAGCATAAACTTTGGTTAGCAAGAAAACTTCTCCATAATCAAAACTAGAGGCAACCATACACATAGAATGTTTACTAGAAATCCACCAAAGAGGATAATGCTTATGCAAGTTCCATAAATAGACAACCCCTTTGACATTGCCTTGTGCACCAATGCATTGATATTAACCCCTCCACCACAATTTGGAAGCATTGTTGAATATGACCTCTTCTCGTGTTACGAGGCTTTATTAGAACATAACCCTCCTTATTTGCAGCCCCCTCCATCATAAGGGCTTTCCTTTCATCCTTCATCAATTTTGAGTGAGAAGGCACATTGGTTGAAGCCCCATTGGTTGTAGCCCCTGCAGGGTTAAATTTAGGACTCTTCCTCTACAAATGCCTATACTCATGGCATATCCAACACTGAAATGGGAGAGCTTCACAGTTAAGCTGTTGTATCCAAGGTGTGGAGCCAAGACGAATTTTCAACAACTTTGACAAATAGTTATTTAAATAATTTTCAATACAAATACGAGCTTAAGAAATTACCTTTTTATCTAGCATTTGTTGTGATGGACCCACTAGCTTGTCCAACAACAACACAATCATATGCAAAATATCATTCCTTTAGAATTCCAACAAGAGCCAAGGGAGCCGCACCCAAACAGGACCCTTGATGAAAGCTCCTCTACATGATTAAAACCAGCATGCCAAGGCTTGATGAATATACCCACTTGGTTGTACAAATAGGGACCCCCCTCATAGGCCTTATTACGATCCACTAGATAGGAAAACACAACTATGAAATAATGATTAGCTGCCAACATCATCTCCATCTCACCCTCAGGGTTCCAAGTCCTACAAGCCCACAATTCCAAGAAGGGGAGTGAGACCTAGATCCCCAAACTTGCATATTAAGGCTTGGTTCATCAAATAGCTGACATCCTCTACAACCGAGTCCAGTTGAATCACTAAACTCAAGCGAGCTTGACTCCTCTCTAGGTACCCATTCACTTTCGGAACACAAGGACCTCCATTTTGAGACAAACCCTTTGCATTCAAAGCATTGTTCAAAAAATTAACCGTCTTTGCATGGACGAACGACGATGGATTAAACCCCATCAACACATCATAGAAATACATTTTCTCCTTATCACCTGAACATCCAATCAACTCCATAATTAAGAAAGAAACAAGAAAACTTAAGGCCACAAAGAGCCCTCACAGCTACACCCCTAAATCCAATTGCTCCACAAAAAATCCCAACCCAACCAACAAAATCATCAAAATACCTACCCCCAACATAGCTATGGAATGTGAAAACTTCCCTTAGTCGCCCCTCTAACATGCAAAACAAACAGATAATAAAAAGTGTAGGGGTGATCCCACAAAGCTGGTTTACAATTTATGGGAGATTATGATTTTTGTTGAAATCACATATTTTTAGAAAATATATTGATTTAAGCCTTAAAAAGTTTTATTTAAAGCATTCCAATTGAAGAGGGTTTGATCAAACTAACTTAGATCAAACCCCCTTGGATAAAACCCCACTAGTTTTAAAGATACCTATAACGAACTCCTTTACACCTATCAAAATGTTGATAAAAACCACTTTTGATTTACCTTCTAAGGGATCAAATGAATTCATTTAATTTTATTTTATTTTGTAAATGTAGTCCTTATTATAAGCTTCTAAAAAAGTATAATTTTAAATAAATTTAATTTAATTATTATATTTATTTTTTATTTCTTGTGAATGTAGGTTTTTCATCAAAAATCAAGCTCTTTGTTCTGCACGTGGAAAAATAAAAGATATCAATTTTTTTTTTGAAAAATATCAGTGCACCAAATAATGAAGTCTTTGATCCAACCAAACAAAAAAAGAATTTCGATACATACAACAAAATTTGTGTTATACAGTTCGCCTATGTTTGAATTGTAATTGGTTTGACTTCAAAACTTGATTAAGGAAAAAATATTCAATAAAACACTATGAAACCAATTGGAAGCACTAGATATCGTAGTTACAAATCTAAATTCGAAAAAATTAGAATTTTATTCTTCATGAAAAAAAAGTTGTGTTATACGATGAACGTCACTCCTTCAAAATGGTGTTTACTGAAAAAAACTAGTTTTCAAAGGAGATGGAAAAAGAAGTGCAATGTAATTCCAAAATTTTTGAAAAAAATATATTTATAATCTACAGACAATGTCACAAATCACTAGTTTGCATCATCTTCAAATTCCTCACGGTTTAGCCGCTATAAGTGCCCAAAAGTGAAGATTTAGTTAGAGAAAATCAGTTTAGTGTCTAGTTTGGCCAAAAATTGTAAACTAGTATTGTGGGATCACCCATAGAGCAGGAAAAGAGATTTTAGATCCAACAAATAGATTAACTAGGATCAACTTTTTTGTTTGCCCTACATTAGAACACACACCAATTAGGGTTTTTATGATTGGCTTGCTGACACAAGGGAGAGCCAATCTCCTAGGGTTTGGTTCTTTTGAGTTGTAAATAGGAGAATTTTGATGTGTTTTAACAAGCCTATTTGACATAAGCTCTAGATCTGAAAAATATAATTCATCACACAAATGAAAACATAAACTGTTGAAATAATTGTAGATTTGGAAAAGGGATACAGAGAAAAACCTATAAGTGAAAGTTGAACTTGAATTGGGTGGACAAGGGTGTGGGCGCCCTAGACTAGGAAGTCTGTTTTTTTGGATCTTTGGAACTTTGATTTTTTATTATTGTCTACTCTATGTTTCTTGCAACTTGCTCTTGATGACACTTCCAAATTTGGCTTGCACACATGAAAAGAGGGGAAACAGTTGTGTTGTATAGGGGCTTTCCTAAGTCAAACACTGTTTTGGTGTTTCTACCTCCACATACAAAAAATGATAATGATCAAGAGGGCATGCCCTAGGTTGGGAAAATGCCAAAACAATAATTTATTGAAATGACAAATAGATTGTCCATGTAGTGTGCAATTGTCAGGGTCAACAATTTACAACACTACATTTAGCCCACACTTTAGTGAGAGTATGAACTTACACTCATGTTCACATTAAAGTAAGGAGAAGATAGATTTCATTATCGAAACACTAAAGAGATAGGATGACACCAAGTTGAGGGGTGCACCCCAACTCAGGATCATATCAATCCACAATGTTAAGAGAAGGCAAGATTCAATCATACATAAGGCACTCAATGAACAATCAATGGAGTACACATAAAAGAGTAAACAAAGAAAACACGATGCATACAAGGAATACATAAAGATAACACATGGAATACACAAAGAAAACATGTGAAATACATGAAGCAAACACACAAAAGACACAAAGAAAACACATAATCAACACAATGCAAACATGATATGCATGCAATCAAACATAAACACAAGGTTAGTAAGCTAAAAAGGATTCAAATTAGTAAGGTAAAGAGACCTTAGTTTGAAAATTCCTCTATACCAAATGTCATCCATTGAATGAAACATTAACAATGATGGTGCTTCCATAGGAACAAGAACTTGTGTTATGTTAAATCATTTATAAGCTACATAGATCTATTGGTTAGCGAGTTGTGTTATGCTACGTGTCCATGCAATATGATGGCTTTTACAAGGCTAGTAAGCTATGCTATTCTAGTTTAATCATGAAACCCATTTCTCTATTGGCAAACAAGTTGCATTAGGCTAGGTGGCCATGTAAAAATGTTCAAGTTCATAGGCCAACAAACTCCATTATGCTAGGTCTTATGCAAATCACACTTCATGGAGCACATACAAGTTTAACATCACAAGGGATGAATCACCTCAAGGGGTGTACAAAGGTTTAACATCATGGTGAGGAACAAATGCTTAACGTCATAGGGGAAAAATTGATAACCATGCCTTAGGGGGCATTATAAACAACACCACCACCAAGGGGGTACGCCAATAGGTCAAATCTCACAAGATATCAATGAAAAATGGATAGGATGATATGCCCCCCTTAAAATGTTAGCATACTTGCTATGCTAATATTTTAAAGAAAAGAAAGGGGAAGAGGGGATCCTTAAAAAGGATGCACACTTCCAAAACTATTTAACCTTGCCCCCCAAGTGTAAAGGCAAGGACAACCATGCTAGGGACTATCGTGTTGCTACCACAGTACGAAATATGGTTGCATGTAAGATTGTACCACCACGAATGGAAATGGGCAAACACATGGAGTTACAAATGCCAAATAGTGAGGAGCAACACAATAAAATAAAATTTTATTATTTAGAATGAATAGGTGTATCAACACATGGAAAAGTGATAGCACCACAAGCAATAAGTTGTATTTTATTGCTCAAGGCCCAACATTCATTTGTGGAATGACCATGCACTTGATGATTTGCACAAAAAGAGTGATTTTCTTGCTTATGTTTATGAAACTTCTTATGTGTTGGAGGAGAAAGAGTAATTAAGTGGGCTTTGATAAGCCTCAACAAAATATGCTCTTGCTCTAATAGAGGATAAAGAGTAGGAGACAATCCTTTCTTTTGTAAAGGAAAACTGGCTTGCTTTCCACCAAAAGTTACAAATATAAGAGGATGTAATGTAGACGAAGGAGAAGGTTGGAAACCTAAACCTCTTTTAGCAAGATACAATGTAGACTTCACATGATCCTTGACTCCTTGTTTCATCTTTTCATTATATCCAATTTTAGAAAAAAATTTAAATCTAAGTCCACAACACTTTTCCAACTCAAATGGAGGAAGAGATTTTTTGTCTAAATGATTATGAGAAGAATTGATTCTTTTGCAAGAATGCAAATCATTTTTAGGTGTTGAAATGTTAGGATTAGGTATTGCCAACGCATGAGGTGGGACAAAAGCTAAATAGCCCCCATCACCATCATGGTATGATGATGTTTTTGGATTTGTTGATGTAGAAGAAGATTAAGCAAATGAAACATAAGACTCCTTAGGTTTAGATTATGAGATTTTGCACTCTCCCACAAAGGAGGGTGTAAAATCTAATGAACCTCAATTGTCACCAAAACATGTACTTGAAGATGAAGCATTATTGTGATCATTATTTACAATATGATAAGCGAAATGACAAGATTGTGTTGAAACAATCTTTGAATCTTTAGGTTTTGATGGTGAGATTTTATACTCTCAAATGAAAGTAGGTGTAAAATCTAACAAAGACAATAGTTCAACTTTTGAAGATGGAATCAAAGTAGTAAGAGAGTTGGAATTCATTTGCTTTAACCATATATATCTTGTTATTATATTCATATCTCATTGTACAGTGAAGAGTGGACGAGAATCTCTTCATGGCATGAATCCACAGTCTACCTAGAAGAAGGTTATATGAGAGAGGATTCAACATGACATGGATAAGGTAAGGTAAAACCATGCGCCCTACCTTAATAGTAATGTTATTGTTCCCAATGGTTTACTACCAACATTATCAAAGCCACAAATAGAAAGAGCATCAGGTATAATAAGAGATTTATCCACACCAAACTTATCTAAAAGATCACTACTACAAACATTAAGATCTGATCCATCGCCAATGAGAGTTCATCTAACCACATAATGATTGATAATGACCCTAATCACTAGAGCATCATATTGATTTTGGTTTTCAAGAGGAGGCAATTTATGTTGAGGGAATGTCATATCTAAGTTTGTTGTCTTCATGCTATCTAACAAGGCTACTACATCATTTGGTTTAATAGAAGGTGGTACAACAATCTTCTACAAAGCATCTTGGAGCATACATTGATAGGTAGGTGAAGTTTGAATTAAATCCAAAAGAGAGATCTTGGCTAGAGTAATACAGAGTTGCTCAACAAGATCATAGTCTTTGCCATTATGTTGAGGAATAAAAGGTGTGGGGGGAGGCATGATTGAGGAAATGGAATGGAGGTTGCTATTTCTATTCTGGTTTATTATTTTGAGTGTTATATGTGTGAGCCACTACATGATAATTTGGTTGTTGCAAGACATTTAGGTGCGTGAGTTGTTTTGCAAATTTTAAGAAATGGCCAAGAGGTTTAGACTAGTTCGACATAGGTCCAATAATGAGGGGAGGTAGAACTTGAAGGCACATGAGGAGGGTAAATGATAAGCTTTGGTTTAGCACATCTCTTGAGAGGGACTGTAAAGGGAAACATCTTGAGAAGATAAAAAGTCTAGGCACAAAACACTATTTGGTTGTTGTCCCCAAGGGAGAACCAAGCAGGTAGGTTAAGATTTGGATCACTCTTGATGATAAAGATAAGATTTTTTATTAAAATGTAATGAACTAGGTGAATTAGGGCCAAATTGGCAATGCACAACAAAATTTAGAAATTCTAGGACAAACTACGAGAAACATGAACTAGATTTGAACAAAGATCGCAAATAGAGTTTCACACAAAAAATTTGATGCCAAATTGATTAGACAGAGATGTGGTGCCCTAGACCAAAGGTGCAAGATTTGAACTTTTTAAAATTCTAAAAATCAACTACAATGTTTGAGGATCTAAGGCTGCACAAGTTTAGGTCTAGAAGAAAACATTTTTTTGGAAATGCATGAAAACCTAAATTTTCTATGTGAAACACATATGCATAAAATTTTATGTTTTTTCTAAACCAATGCAATACATGTTCAAATGACAATTTTCATAACTTAAAATGTTGTAACTAATTGACTTTATCTTGAAAATGCTAAAAGATAACACTTTTTGAGCTTTTGAAGTGAACAACACTATGCCAATGTTTACTTTTTCAATGTTTTTCACTAAAATGTGCATGCAATTTGACAAATGAAAACAACCTAAGATTTCACTCAAATTTCACAATCAAATAACTCAAATCTAAGCCCTAAACAAGGAAAATCAAATGTGAAATTATGCAATTGAATTCAAAATACTTGTAATTTTGATCTAAATTGAATAAAGAGAGCAAATGCTTAATTTTGAAAATGAAACAAATGTAAATCAATAACAAAATCTTCAAAGGTTTTTAATCAATTTTCAAAATTTATGCTATAAAAACCAAAAAATTGCAAGTGTAGGATATGTCAAGTTCACAAAAATGTAGAGTAGGGAAAAAGATCCTAGATCCAACAAGTACATTAACTAGGATCAACTTCTTTTCTTACCCTACATTAGAACAAAAACCAACTAGAGTTTTTATGATTGGCTTGCTGCCACAAGGGAGAGCCGATCTCCTAGGGTTTGTTTCTTTTGAGTTGCAAAGAGGAGAATTATGATATGTGTTTTAACAAGCCTATTTGACATAAACCCTATATCTAAAAATGTAATTTTATCTCACAGACAAATGGAAACTATCGAAATAATTGCAAATCTGGAAAAGGGATACAAAGACGCATGGGTACCTTTGACTAGGAAGTATGCTTTTTTGGGATCTTTAAAAATCTGATGCTATATTGTAGTTTGCTTTGTGTTTCCTGTGACTTTCCCCAGATGACACTTCCAAATTTTCCTTGCACACATGAAAAGAGGGGAAAAGGTTGTGCTATATAGGGGTTTGCCTAAGTCAAAATCCGTTTTGGTGTTTCCACCTCCACATACAACAAATGATGATGATGATCAAGAGGGCGTTCCCTAGGTTGAGTAGAGGCCAAAAAATAATTGACTGAAATGGCAAATGGTAAATGGATAATGTTACCTTGGTATGAAACCCTTTTCAAAGTGATGTCCACACCATAAGTTGCCACCAAAGGTTGTTCAATGTATGCTTGAATTGATTGAAGACCTACAATAGGTTAGTCCACAAAACACAATAGATTGTTGTAGCTAGCATGTAGAGGATAATTAAATACATCTTCATAATAAGTGCATTATAATAGTTTCTTCTTCATAATTTCATTTCATTTTCTTTTCTTTTCTAATGTTCAAATGAGAAGAAAACTTGTTTGTATATGCATCCCGATTGACATTTTTTATTATAGACCGACTTGGGATTTTTTTAATCCTCCAAGGATCGACACCACAACATTTAATTTAAATTAGTCCCCTTAAAGGTGAAGGGCACCCACGCCCTTGACTGAGTGTTTTTTGCCCAAGTTTGTTGGGATATCAGGGGTTTTAATACATTTTTATAATCTAGCCCTGAAACGAATAAATTATTAATATAATTAAAGTCTATAGGTAAAATAGGGTGTCCATGTAGTGTGAAATTGTCAGGGTCAACAATTTATGATGTTACAAAAAGATTAGCAACAAAGCTAGGGCTATGAAGCCCTAGCTCGTGTTGCAACCCCTACTCCATTCACCTCGTCCATCCGCTACATTTTTTTTCAACCATGATTTATTTTTTAAATGAAAAAAATTAAATATTTTATTATAATTACAAAATATTAAAGATTTAATTTTAAAAGTTTGGTGGACTTTGATGACAAAGTTTTTAATGAAGAAAAATTTAATTTAAAAGTTTGAAGGGTTTGGTTATTAAAGTGTTTAATGATATTAGATATGTTTAATTGTAATTATAAAAAATGTAGAAAGACATTTCATTTAAAAATTTTCTAATTGACCAAACCTTTCAAATCTCAAATTTAATTGAAGTCAATTCAGACTAATTTGGAGTTTACGAGGGGAAGTAAAATCATATGTTAGGAAGGAAAATTCAACTTCAACATTAAAACTGGTTTGTACTTGTTATGCCTTGCATAACCACCCCATTTTATTCTGGAACAAAATGGGTCCCCCTTTGTCTTTTCCCTTTGGCCTTTGGCTTTCTGCCTTAGGCGTTTTCCTTTTAAAGTTCCGTCGGAGGTGGAACCGAGACCAATACCGGACTTCGAAATTACTCCCAAGTTCTGGTCTTGTTCCGTCCCCGGTTCTGGTTCCGGTTTCGATAGTCCTTTACCTTAATCTTTGGTTCTTTCTCGGAATCGGGTCCAGGTCTGAATTGGAAGGTTAAACTTCCTTCGAAGTTTATCTTTCGGATTCCATCCCGACCCTGACTCCACCTTTCCCTTTTCTCTCTCTTCATCATCGGGTTCTTCCCTTTGCATTTTGTTTTGTTCCGGTGGACTCAGAACCGGAATTGGAACCGAACCTTGAAACTTGGAAAAGTTTTTGGTTTGGGTTTCATTCCGATCCCGGTTCCGCTTTGTCCATTTTGTTCTGCCCCGTTTCTGATCATTTGGGTGCGGTGTGTTCTTTTTCCTTCCTTTCCCCTTTTCTTTTATCTTCTTTATGTTTTCGGAGGTGGGATCAGGATGGAATCTAGAACTGAAACTTTGAAGAAGTTTCAATTTCGGATTTGGTCCTGACCCCACCCCCGTTGTGCTCCACCAGGATTTGGTTTTGGCTTCCTTTACAGACGCGGAACCGAGATGGGGTATGAACTTGGAAATGTTGAT
>VDFB02262062.1:50571-87394 GCA_007258455.2 Sequoia sempervirens | reverse complement strand
TTGACATTATCCTTTTTAATGACTACGTCGATGATCAAGACCTACCAGAGATACAGTTGGTCGATAATGTAGGAGTGGCGAGAGGCTATTGGGCCTAGTGGGAGGTGTACAACCCTACACCCATTTTTTTGATGAATTCCCCCAAGGGGATCTAGGGATTTAGGGTGATGCCCTGTTGGGGCAGAGGCGGAGGTAGGAAAATTGAGGTGGAGAGTAGTAGCCACAGTAGGGTGAGGAGGAGGTGGCAGTAGCAGAGGTGAGGTTGATGCAACAATGAAGGATGTCTTCTCCCCCACTCACAGTCCTTGTCTTGTCTATGACACTAAATCCTATCGTCGACCTCACGATGGCTCTAGCAGCACTGAGAGGAGCATCAAAGGAAAATGGTATGGTCCTAGCATTGCACCACCCCTTAACCTATAATAGTAGCCGGGAGACCCAAGTATAGTAGTTATATTATGTCATTTCATTTCAATACTTTCATTTTTCATCTCATGTATATATTTCTTACTTTATCTTTATGTCTATATTGATATCTCTTCTCTATATGGTCGTAGTGGATGCACAGGGGTGGACCAGGCTCTTTCCTCAATGCATATCAAAGGTGGCCCCTATTGTGTCAATCCAAGGCCCCATCATCAACACTTACTGGCCAGTCACAACAAGGTGACACACCCCACTTTTCAAGCCAGTCATGTGTTTAAGGATGACGTACAAGGAGGCACATGTGGAGATTGTACAGATAACAACTGATGCCACCATTTCCCAGGGACAGACATATCACATCTTAGCAGAGCTATGGGTTTCCCTGGTTGAGCGAGATGTGGCTATGACGAGAGTATAGGGTTTCAAGAAACCACGTGATGCTTTTCAGAGCTAGCTCAATGACCTTGTAGGGTAGCCTGTAGGGGACCAACAAATTTGGGACACTCTTAAGGAAACAAAGATTCACATAGCCTCCCTTAAGGAGAGATCAAAGGATTCCATGCAACACTTTCTATTTCTCAGTCATAGAAGGCCCACTCCGCATCCACTATTCAACCCTGACCACAACCACCAGAGTTAGAGAGCTCAGGGAGCCACATGCCCAGGGCTTAGATAGCCAATTTTTAAATCATTTTTGTAGCGGTGGTATATGTTTTGTAGATCATTTTCGATGTATAGATACTGACACATATACAACAACCAATTATTTTTTGATGGTAGTGGCATGACACATGTTCATGACATTGATACATACATATATATATATACATGAGATTTTGGTTCCAGTATCATGGTGTTCTTTACTTTATGTGTATGCTCCGCTCCTCCATGTATGTTAATGTGATGGATATCATATGTATGGATGTATGTTAAATTAGATTCTATCATGACTTAATAAACGCACATGGATGTATGTTAGTTAAATACAATGATGATCTAATTGCCTAACCAAAATATGTAATGTAATGCATGAATACATAGAATAGTATAAATACATGTATGTATGCCACACACACACACACACACATGGTTGCATCATAACACAATTTTTTTCACAATGTGTTAATGAAGGAATGTCAACACATGCGACGTTGCCACCCTGAGGAGTGAATGTTATACATATGACACATAGATACTACACATAGTATCAACAAAGGTGCATTGCATTAATAGGTTCTTTTAGAGGTGTCCCATCCATAGATGACAATCCATATGTACCAAAACCATACACAGAGATGACAATGTAAGGGCCTAACCAATTAGGGCTGAACTTCCCCTTTTGATCAGGCAGTGTATTTACATTTCGTTGATTCCCATAAAGAACTAGGTCACCTACCTTAAAAGTCCTAGGAAGAACACCTTATTTGTATTGCTTAGATAACAATCATTTATAAGCTTTAAGATGGTTGAGGGCTTGTAATCGACTCTCATCCAACATCTCAAGCTGATGCAAATGATTAGATCAATAAGTTTCATCATCAATTAACCTTTTAATGGAAACCCACAAAGACAAAATTCCAACTCCAAAGGCATGATAATGTCAGTGTTGTACATGAGGTTGTAAGGCATTGTTCCTATTTCCTTAAAAACACTTGTGCAATAGGCCCACAAAGCGTATGTCAATTGAATGTGCCAATCCTTACCATGTTTATTCACTTTTTTCCAAAGAATGAGCTCAAGAGTTTTGTTAGAGGCTTCTACTTGGCCATTAAATTGAGGATATTACGGTGTAGAGGATCTATTCTAAATATGAGATTTCTCCAAAAATTGCTTCACTTTCTTGTTCTTAAATGGAATACCATTATTGGAAACAAAGGTAGAAGGCAATCTGAAGTGAGCAATGATGTTATTTAAGAGAAATCTACAAATAGCTTCAACAGTCATGGATCAAAGTGGGACAACTTCAACCCACTTCGTGAAGTAATTGGTAGCAGTGATGATAAAGACATGCCCTTTAGAGGAAAGAGGTGATATTTTTCCAATGATATCCAACCCCAATTTTGTGAACGACCAAGGAGAGGTTTGATTTTGTAACTCTCGGACATAAGCATGAATAAGGAGGTAGAGGTGGAGATTGTACAAATGACAGTTGATGTCGCCACTGCCCGAGGATAGAGAGATCAGGTCTTAGCAGAGTTGTTGTTTGCCTTGGACAGGTGAGATGCAGCTATGACGAGAGCAGAGGGAGTTGATCAAGCACGTGAAACTCTTTAGAGCCAGATCAATGACCTCGCAGGGTAGCCCATAGGGGACTGGCAACTTCGGGACACGCTCAGGGCAGTAGAGATCTACATAGCCTCTCTCAAGGAAGAGATAAGAGGATTCCATGTGGAACTTTCTATTTTTTGGTCACAAAGGGCCTACTCCATGTCCACTATTTAGCCTTGACCACAACCACCAGAACTAGAGGGCTCAGGGAGCCACATGCCTGGGGCTTAGATAGCCATTTTGTACATCTTTTTTTTAGTGATGTTATATATTATGTAGATCATTTCTGATGTATAGACGTTGACACATATATATAACAACCACTTAGTTTTTCATGTCAGTGGCACAATAGATGTTCATGACATTGATACATATATATACACATGAGATTTTGGTTCTAATATCATGGTGTTCTTTACTTTATGTAAATGCTCCTCTTCTCCATGTATGTTGATGCAATGGATATCATATGTATGGATGTATGTTAAATTAGATGCTACCATGACTTAATAAACGCACATGGATGTATGTTAGTTAGATATAATGATGATCTAATTTCCCAACCAAAAGATGTAATGTAATGCATGGATACATAGCATAGTAGAAACACACGTATGTATGTGTCACACACACACATGGTTGCATCATAACACAAAATTTTTTCATAATGTGTTAATGAAGGAATGTCAACACGTGCAACGTTGCCACCCTGAGGAGTGAACATTATACATGTGACACATAGACGTGCTACACATAGTATCGACAAAGGTGCATTGCATTAACATGTTCTTTTAGAGGTGTCCCATCCATAGATGACAATGCATATGCACCAAAACCATACACAAAGATGAAAATGTAAGGGCCTAACCAATTAGGGCCAAACTTCCCCTTTTGATCAAGTGGTGCATTTACATTTTTCTAATTCTCATAGAGAACTAGTTCACCTACCTTAAAAGTCCTAGGAAGAACACCTTGATTGTATTGCTTAGATAATGATCGTTGATAAGCTTTAAGATGGTTAAGGGCCTATAATCGGTGCTCATCAAGCATCTCAATTTGATGCAAATGATTAGATCATTAAGTTTCATTGTCAATTAACCCTTTAAGGGAAACCCACAAAGACAAAATTTCCAACTACAAAGGCATGATAGCTTCAGTTCCATACACAAGGTTGTAAGCCGTTCCCATTGTCGTACGAACACTCGTGTGATAGGCCCACAAAGCGTATGTAATTTGAATGTACCAATCCTTACCATGTTTATTCACTATTTTTCAAAGAATGAGCTCAAGAGTTTTGTTAGATGCTTCTACTTGGCCATTAGATTAAGGATAGTACAGTGTAGAGAATCTATGTTGAATATGAAAATTCTCTAGAAATTGCTTCACTTCCTTGTTCTTAAATGGTGTACCATTATTGGAAACAAAGGTAGAAGGAAATTTGAAGTAAACATTGATGTTGTTTAAGAGAAAGCTATAAATAGCTCAACAATCATGGATCGAAGCGAGACAACTTCAACCCACTTCATGAAGTAATCGGTAGCAGTGATGATAAAGACACAACTTTTAGAGGAAGGAGGTGATATTTTTCCAATGGTATCCAACCCCCATTTTGTGAATGGCCAAGGAGAGATCTGATTTTGTAACTCTTGGGTAGGAGCATGAATAAGAAGACTATATTGTTGACATTACAGACACTTTTTGACAAAATCAAAGCAATCTTGTTCCATTTTTTGCAAAAATTATCCCATGTGAATCAATTTTTGCATGAGGGATTCACCACTAAAATGTCCACCTCTAGAACCCAAATGGGCCTCCTTAATGGCAAGGGGTATTTCCACTTTAGTGAGACATAGAAGTAAGCCATTATAAGATTTTTGATAAAAAACATCCATCAAAACAAAATAGCGGACTAACAAATTTCATATACGAGTGTGATCATTCTTTGTTGCATCATCGGGAAAGTTTCTAGTCTTCAGATAGTTGTATATTTTGGAATACCATTCTCCTGATTCTATATGAGAACATGTGAGAGAATTGGATTCAGGTTGGTCAGAAACAACAATAAACCAAAAAATATGAACCACAAAGTGGTATTCTTTCATATCCCTATTCGAAGGTACCAGGGAGGCAACGCTCGCCATGGCATCTGCATGTTGGTTTTCTCTCCTAGGGATACTATCTATTGTGAAAGAGGAGAACTGATTAAGTAAGGACAAAGCAAGGTTTTGATACTGAGACAACTTACTTTGCTTAGCTTGATAGGTTTGCATAATTTTATTCACAATAAGCTTAGAGTCACCATGTATACGGAGATGTTTTATGTTTAACACAATCACAACATGCAAGATGGAAATAAGGGATTCATACTCGATGTTGTTAGTGCAAGTGAATTCTAATCAAAAGGAGAGAGGGACCGACTTACCTTTAGGCAATATTAGGACCACACCCGCCTCAGAGCTAGTATGACATCTTGACCCATCGAAATACATCTTCCACACAAGATCATGATTAATTATGAAAATATCCTCATCAGGGAACAAGTCTCAACCCAGGAAGGAGTGAGATGAGGGAGTTTTTATCAATTGATCGACAACTGTTTGACCTTTTATTGAATTTTGAGTAACAAATTTCATGTCGAACTCAAAAAGCAACATTACCCACTTTGCTAATCTCCCAACAATGTTGACACTAGAAAAAAAATGCTTTGGAAGATCACTTTTCACAATAACATGTGTTTCAGCATGAAGAAGATAGTGTCTTAACTTCTGCATCACAAAGACAAGAGCAAGACATTGTTTCTCCATGGAAGAATAACGAGTTCATAATCAACTAGGACAAGACTAATATAGTAGACCACTCTTTCTCTCCCAACATCATGATACTGAGCGAGCAAAGCTGCCAAAGTGTATGGTGATGTGATAAGGTAAAGCAAAAAGGGTCTATCCTGCACAACCAACATTAATACGAGAGGATTTGGCCAAATAAGTTTTTATTGAATCAAAATCTTTCTGGCACTCCTCATCCCATATAAAATGAACATCTTTCTTTAATAAACAACTGAAAGGAATTGTATGATCAACCAATTGAGATATAAATCTATGAATATCCTAAATCTCCCCTTGTAAACTCTACAATTCAGAAATGTTCCTAGGTGGAGGCAAGTTAACAATTGTGTTGATCTTATTCATGTCAACTTTGATTCCACGATGAGAAACTATGAATCCTAAAAGTTTTCCTGTGTCCACACTAAAGAAACACTTAAGAGGATTAAGTCTCATCTTATAGATTCGAAGCCTTTCAAAAATAAGATGAAGATTCCCTACGTGATCTTGACGAGTTATGGATTTTTCCAAGATGTCATCAATGTAGTCTTCTAGGATCTTATGAATGAAATCATGAAAGATTAGGGTCATTGCCCATTGGTAAGTTTCTCTTGCATTATTTAACCCAAATGACATGTCCACATAACAAAAGGTACCCCAAGAGGTAGTGAAGGTTGTCTTATATTGATCTTCTAGGTTAATATGAATCTAGTTATAGCCCGTGAAGCCATCCATGAAGGACAAGGGATGGCTTGGAGTTGAGTCTACAATCATATTAATATTAGGCAATGGAAAATCATCATTAAGAGAAGCCTTATTGAGGCCATGAAAGTCAATACATATACAAATATGACCATTAGGTTTACTAATAGAAACAATATTTGAAATCCAAGTGTATAAGAGTAAAATTGTACCTTTGCAGTTTTGCCTACATTCTTGCTTCCGCTTTAGTGTCCACTCCCTTAGCATCTTGAGTAGGCCCATTTTGGCCCTTGCATTAGCCTTTTTCCTTCTCAAGATGCTTCAACACCCCTTTTTAGCAGCCACCCTTGTGTGTCAACTTTGCGTTGCACTTTGTGCTTTTCCCGTTCGCGTCGTTTTGTAGTGTGACGTGTCCAGACACTAGTGCATCGCGTAGACATCTGCACACTGCGCTATCATCCTGTGACATGAAAACACTCAGACGACCATTTTTGAGCAAGTTTTCCACTTTGCAGCTAAGTTTGTTGGTGGAAACAGCTCAGGATTCTCTATAACTGCTTGGGAAGCTTCTTCTCTTCCTTTTTAATTCATTCTTTCCATCCATTTGCAGGTTGGAAGTCCTTCCAAGTCTTGCAAGCATTTTTCTAGCTTCATTCTATCTTTTAGTCTCACTCCATCACTTGCTTACAGCTTGTTGTAGTAGCTTCAAGTTCTCTCAAGCTCTCTTAGCAACACTCTTTGTAGCCTTCTTGGCCCTTGCAACTCCATTTTATGCTTGTGAGCATCTTGGGATTCCATATCCCCTACTATTTGCATACTTACTTGGTGATATGGGTTCTCCTCCTCAAGTGGGGTTTGCTTTTATCACATGCTTATTCATGGTGTGGGTTCTACTCCTTAGCGGGTTTTGCTTTCACCACACGCTTTGTTTGTCACACTCTTTATCTTCTTGGTTGTCCGTGGACGTGGGAACACCAAAATAGGGGTTTGACTGAGGCAAACCCCTATAAAGCCCTAACATTCTCTCCAGATATCACGCTTGCAAGTTTTGAATACATTTGCTTGGTGGAGGCCTCATCACCTGCACGACTGCAAGTATTTCTTTCCCTTCCTTTCTTCTTTATCACTTCTATTTTATCTTGCTTTAGTCCTATTATATCATTATATCGCATTTTGTCATTTTCATATATTCTATAAGTCCTTAGCAATCAGATAGAAGCAATCACTCAGTCATTTTCTGAGATAAACTCATTCCCGGGTCCATATGAGACACTAGCGCACCTATAGGACGTCAGCGCACGACACTGTCATCTGTGTTATGCACTGACATCCTCTGGCCAAGAGCTTGTCATTCTATCTAGAGAACCTTTGTGACCTACTCTTTTAAAATCTAAAACTTCCGCATTGTTCCATTGAGGTAATATAGGGTAGTTCACCCTGTGAGGATCTTTGGACGAATAAAACTTGTGAGCAGTGAATCCCCCTATATCACACCAAGGTGAGTAGTCAATTAGATATATAAAGTCAACTTTCAATAGCTTCTCTGTCCCATTCTTAACCAACAATGCAACCTTGGGATTGATCTTTCGGATTTTTTGCTTAATAGGCTTGGCATCAAGACATAAGGCAATATTGTGAACCACTATAGACTCATCAATACTAGGCATGTCCTCATATGACCAAGCAAAGATATCCAGATGAGGATATAAAAGGTTGGAGTGCTTCTTAGCTTACTCAAAAGAAAGGCACTTCTCGATCTTAATCACCTTTTCGGGAGATTTAGGATCCATGAAAAATTTAGTGGTATCCCCCTTGAGGAGGGGACTATGATCTTCAGTATGTCGTATCATGACACCATCATCTATATTCGATAGAGGGGTGTCCTCATCCATATTCAAAATAGATTCACCAAAGTATGCTTGTTTGCTGAGGAGATATGAGAATCACCATTTATGGTGAAAGGAGGGCAAGCGGGAGTAAGCGCCTAAGAATTCCTCTAATGCTTCCTCCAAGGAGAAAATGTCTAAGTGGACTTCTTCGACCTCCACCCCATCCTCTACCAATTCTGGATGGACCAAATTAAGAAGTTCAAGTAAAATCATGTTAACACTCCACCAAGGTTTTTTCTTAGATTGTTCAACATAGCATCCCAAACCCAAATAATACTTGTGAGGCTTAAATTGGATAGGGACCTGAATTCCTTGCTCAATATGTCCAAGGCCTTTATGCCCATAATGATATTGAGAAACAAGCCTATATCCAATACCATAACGCATTTGTAAAGCTTCAAAAGATGGTGGTTCTATGTAGAGAACATCATTCCACCAATGGACATGAATGCATCTACAAGGCTACAACCATATTCCTTATTCAATTTTCAAACATTAACCTCCTTAATGGGAGTAGGATTATCCTCCTCGGTAGGGGAATAACTGGTTTCCTAAATAGGATCATAGCTTTCCTTCTCAACAGGAGTATGATCAATCTCCTTAATAGAGGTGTTTGAAGTTATTGGAAGTTTAAGATGAATGAGATTCACTTTGTATTCTCCAATGAAGAATTCAGAGAATTCCAAGGATCTCCAATCATCACCAAGAAATGTATTCGATTCAAAAGAAGTAGATAGGGAAGATTTAAGACTTTTTGCTTTAGGCTACTCCTCTTTAGCAACATTTGCTTTAGGGATAACCTTTATAGATGGTATTTCCAAGGAACAAGTCATTGCATCAAAGGTAAGTGACAATACAATTCTTAAGAGCGGAAATGACCAAAGCCCAATAAGAAGTCACTAATTCACAAAGGTGAACAACCTTAAGGTCAACCTTGACCGTAACCACTTGATTGTTTGCAAAAAAATTCAGAGAAAAATGTAAAGTAGAAGTCACAACACCCATAGCATGAATCCAAGGTCTCCCCAAGAGAAGATTATAAGATAAGGGGCCAGGCATCACATAAACCAAGGTGGGTAAGGTAATGGGGCCTAATCGCAAAGGTAGGATTATCGTGCCTAGGACTTGTTGACCAGTGTTATCAAATACATGAATATACAGAGAAGAAGAAGCTAGAGAAAAAGAGTCAACTTTAATCTTAGGTAGTAGATTTATACCACGAACATTGATGGCCGAATTGGTGTCAACAAGGGTATGCCTAATACCGATAGTATTAACATTAACTATGATCATTAAAGGGTCCACTTGTTTCTACACATCTGAGGGTAGAAGTTCTTGCAGATAAAATGTGATATTTGGTGAATCTACATGAATATGAACCATTAATGCATTTAATTCATCGGCCTAGTAGAGGCAGGCAAGAGGATATTCTGTAAGGCTTCCTAAAGCATACCTTGATAAACCAAAGCAGTCTAAAGCAAATCCCAAAGCAAAATATTAGCCAGAGTAACACAAAGTTGCTCGATAAGATTATAATCTCCAGGTGATTCAGTCTTAGGATTAGGTTCTAAAGGAAGACTTGTTTGAGAAGGTGGTAAAGGAGTAGGAACTTGAGTAGGCCGAGGTGTAGGAATGAAAGGTTGTTGATCCAATTTTTTCTTATTTCTTCTTGTATTATATGTGTGCCCAAATAGCATTATAAGAAGTAGAGTCTATGGCTTTCACAAACCTTGAATATAAATTCGATGAATCATTATGATATGAAATCCAACAAATAGAATGAATCCTTGTAGGAGAGGGGCTAGCTGGGGTCAAGTAAACAACAAGTATCTTAAGCTTCAGGGAAGCCATAAAGACTACAACAATGTTCACCGGCTCTTCAGCTTGTGAATAAGAAGTTTGTTTGGAAGATCTGCAGGTAGAGGAAGATGCTTATAAGAAGTCATCTAGGGCATCATCCAACATATCAAAATCTTCCTTAGAGAAAGCATTATCATAAACATTAAAACATTGCAGAAACAGATCTGACATGGTTCATGCCAGGGTCACCAAAATGTGAGATAAGGGGGATTCACTGCTCATGAGTCTCTTCGTTCTTAAGAGAATCCTAGGGAGTGCAATTCCCTTAACCACCTCAAGTATTGTTGAATGAAGAAATTGCAAAGAAGTTCATATACAAATTACTTATTCCAGAAGACTACTTCCAAATTTGATAAAGTAGAGTTTCTAGATTTCTACCTCAAAAGGAATATAGCCCTTGGCCAAAGGACTACAATGTGGTATCAAGACACCAACATGACGCACTGGAGTTCGAAGGATGCACTAGCATCCTAGGCGAACAAAGAACTCAAACCTTGAATAGAGTAACTGGAAACCTACTATCTTATATAGATATGAGGTCTATTTAATTGAATAACTAAACAAAAAATAGAAAACAAGAAAAAGTACAAAGGGGAGCTAAAAGAGAACTTATAGATGGCCAAACATTTGAAACCCTCCTCCAAGCTTTGCTTCGGCAACCTGCACACAAGATGAACAAAGAAAAATATTGGGGCTATTTTGGGGCTTGCCGTAGTCAAACCCCCGTTTTGGTGTTCCCACCTCCACGGATAGCCAACAAGATAGAGAGAGTAAAATAAACAAGTAAAGAGTGGTGAAAACAATCCCCACTTGAGGAGGAGAACCCATACCACAAAGTAGCAAATGAACAAAGTGATCTAATCTATTCATAAATAGATAAGAGCAAGAGAGCATTATCAACTATCCTTGGCCCCCTCTTGAACACATGGATGCATTTTTGAATGCTTGCTAGAGAGCTTTGGCTATTAGAGGGACCTCAGTCCAACATAGCTTCACTTGTAGAAGTGGTGTTGTAAGAAGGAAAAGCAGATAATTGAGCAATATTAGAGAAGAATTGAGAGAAGAATCCCACAAAATGAGAGAAAAAGGGGAGCTTTGTTGCATGCAAGGGTGAGAGGATCCATTACACTCAAAATTTTGACTGTAGGGACATGTGTCATGAGTCAAGATTCTCATATTCCCCATTTCAAACTCGAAAAATCACCAAGATGCTAGCATGCCGCATAGGTGTCCAACACATTAGTTTTTGAGAAACGAGGTATTAGATTGTTGTCACTTCATCATTGGACCTCGTGGAATTGGAATTGTGAAATTTTGACCCATGAGGCTCTTATCATAAATGCGATTAGGTGTAATAAATACAAGGCAAAGTGTCAAAATATGAAATTGCCCCTAAGGTGCAATTTTATGACATTACAATTTGATATGTTGATAGGAGATTAGTTGATAATGAGGAAACACAAAGAACATAATAAAATATGTCATCCCCCACATAAATAAGAGTGTCATCACCCATGAAAAAGGAAGGCATAGTACACAACTCAAAGTATTCAAGTTCATCCTCAAATGAATCCATGTGGTGCAAGGCACCTGAATCAAGAACCCAAGTGGATGAAGGATAAGCAACTGCTACAAGGACCTTTCCCTTTCCTTTCCCCTTTTAATCTTTTTCCTTGTGAGAACCCTCATCTAAACTTTATTTACTGATTTAGGAACACTGAGGTTATTCTTTACAAGAATGTGTGTCAAGTGATCAACTTGTTTCTTCAAACATTTATGCTCATCATGATCGAGTATTCTACAATAGGCACATTTGACCTTCTCTTTCTTAGAATTGTCACCATTTGAAGATGAGGTCTCATTAGCTACTTTTGGGGTATGATCCATCTTCTTTGTGTTATTCTTCTATTTCTTATCCTTGTTGTTACTACTTTATCCTAGTTGTTCTTTTGTGCCTTGGTTGGCAGCCAAGGCATGGGACTTAGAGGATTTTATACTGCCCAATTGCATTAGCTTATCTTGCTCCTCTGTGAGAGAAGTAGCAAAGTCATGCAAAGATGGCATGGTGAATTTAGACCCAAATGCATCTTTAGTAGCATAGAAGGTAGAAACAAATACTAAAAAAATCAGAGCTTAGCTTAGAGAGAATACTAAGAATCAATTATTCATATTTCTTTTCAATTCCACATTGTTTTAAATGCAACCTTACTAATTGAACAATTTGGTGAAGAAATCTTGAATTGTGTTGAAGTTGCATGGACATATACTGATGAGTTCATTTTCTAATATATGACCTTTCATAGAATCTTGAGTTCCAAATGGAGTTTCTATCTTAGACCATGTTTCATTTGGTGTATTCAAAGATTCAATATGCAAGAGAAAATTAGGAGAAACAAGCAAACACAAGGTTCCATATGCTTCATCACATTTATTGAACCACTTAGAATTTTCTTCATCTTTAGTAGGTTCAATTTTTAGTCCGATTTTATCCTATGCAAACCAATGCTTCTTAAGTGGATTATCATGTGATATTTCCACTCAAAATAGTTGTAAGCAATTAGAATAAGAACTGTTGTTTGATTCATGATGTAGAAATGAAGAAGTGTTAAAAGAAAGAGAATACTAATAAACTCCCACTCTTTTCATTAGTATCAAAAATCAGCCCCCCAAATATTACAAGGTTGACACTTTATATTTTAGTGTGTTTATAAATCTTTTTTCAAGTTACAATGTTCACTAGGTCCATAATGGCCAAAATTACAAATTCTGATGCAAAATGAACTTGATACAAAATCTAAAAAAATTAACTTTGTAACTATGTAGAGCTCTTCAAAAAATTCTGACACCTATTTGTTTCCAAAAAATGGAGCTTTGGGGCGAAATTCATGGACTTTATGAATGGAAAGTTCTCGTCTCCAGCTTTTTGATGATATCTCGTTCACCAACATCTAATAATCAGAGCAAAATTTGTGCAAGTTTTTAATAAAGGCCCATTTTGACCTATATGAGGGCCTTGGTGACCCTTGAGTAGCGTTGGCAGTGGTGGCAACCCTTGGGGAGCACTGTTGGTGGCGGTCAGGAAAAATATCAACGATAGTTTGTAGATTATCGGTTGCAATTATTGGAACAATCACGGTTTATATTAAACTATAGGTGGTTCAGTCAAATGGCAAGTGACCCTGGTCGGCGGCTACCAATGTCGCTTAGTGGCTTAAGTCTACGATAGCCTATTGCAACTGCTAGCGACTCTAAAGTCACGATGGTTAGGCTGTGAGTGGTCTATAATCACCAATTCTTTTTTATTTTTTGTTTTTTGTTGTATGATTGTAGCTCAGGGGGCTTATGACCCTCCTAGAAAACAAAATTCTTCGAAGTATCTCAACATCAAATATGGGTAAATTTTATGTCAAACTTCATCTCATCGACCTTCTAAATGCAATGGCAAGGTTCATTTTGGCTGAAAGTGCTGTAGTAAAAAGTTGCTCATCAGATCTAAGCTTCAAATCCCAACTTGCAACTATGTCAAATGATCTTTGGATTAGATGAAAAAAAATCCAATCTTGACTTTCTTGAACCTCCTAGATACATTGGAACAATAAAAATGCTACCAATATAACCATAATTGTTGAAATCACCCAAATTGTACAAACTCATATACAAATTGAAGAGGATATCAAATCTTCATAAATCTTTTGTAATTCTCTAGATCATTTTAAACACAAGAGAAGAGCATATGATATTTTACAAGACCTCACATAAAAGGCTCAAAACCTCAATTAGGAATCCATGAACTCAAAATTCTCAAAATAAAAGCTTTGATATCATGTTAGAAATTTGAAATAGATTGATAACCCAAGGAAATTTATAAGAGAAACTCTAAGCTACATAAATTGGAAAAACATAAACAATGCAAACCGGTGACTCTGAGAGATATACAATGTCAGAATGACAACAATGCATTAAGAGCTTCTAATAAGCAAAATACAAGCTAGGTGATGAGTTTATATAGAACTAAGAAGATGATGGAGGTGGAAAACCAATCAATAGGAAGTGACCACCAATATTAAATAAAGTGGAAAAAATAGAAAATGCTCCATCCTTTTAGGATGGTGACACCTCATCACCTTATCTCTTAGTTATTAAATTATAAACTCACTTTATTATCCTAAGCGATCTTAATAAAAGTGTAATAAAAACCTATGACTAAGGGAAAATAAATTAACCCAGTAGAAAAATAAAAAAACTACACTAACACCTCTTATGTTAATTTTGGCTTAATCTCTCCCTTGGTCATCCCTCTACCCCTATCTACACATATTTACATACATTCAATCTTGTGCCAACCTTATTTGTACATAATTTCTCATGTTCACCATATCACCAACCTAGACTTTAATGCACCTATTCCTAATCTAAGATTTGTATGTCCACTTGCTTACTCAATTTCATGGCAATTGGAATCAATCCTAAGAGATTCAAGATTGATCTTGAATACTCAATTTTTAAAACTCAAATTTTTTATTCCAACCCTTTTACAGTAGTCATTGGAAGCTAGCTTGGTACATATTTGTTCAACTTATTGATATCTCTTGATATTTAAAGACATTCATTTGTGCAATTAAGAAAAATAAAGGATGACAAGGAATGCCTAATTATCAAAGAATGGTTATTTAGGAGCACTTGTATTTTAAAGCTTAAAAGGGAATCAATTGGTATATAGGCCATTTTAGGCTTATGTATATTATCTTCCGACATTTATCCAAGGTCATAAAGTTGGTCTAATAAGGGGTTAACTTAAGAGAACTTTCCCCTAGTGATCCAACAACTTCCCTAAAGGTATTACTAATTATTATCATTCTTATGCATCTATAGTTCATAATGAACTAGGTTACAAATATTTGATGCCTGTTAAATCATATATGTGCATTAGAGGATGAATCTACACTACTTGCAATCAAATTCAAGCTACTTGAGATTTACTTATAGGAAATTATTAATCTATTTAGATTCCAAGGCAATGAGCATACCAAAGACATAATTTTTTGGACATTAACGAATTGATTTTGCATGTCTTTAGCTTCCATATTCCAACATCAAATTGAGGGTTACATGTGCATATCAATTTGTATTTAATTTCTAAAAAAAATCAATTTAACATTTCTCTTCCTTAATTAAATATAGGTTAATTTGTGCTTGATTTATGCATTTATTAATTTGATTCTATAATTGAGAGCGAGTCTTAAAGAATTGCCAATTTATGTCACTTGATACCATTTTTTGATATATTAGTGTATTAACCAATGGAATTTGGATAGATTAATGTAAATTTGTTCCTTCTACTTTGCATGAATGTGTTAAATTTTTACATAAAGGAAACTTAATCAAAATTCAAAGAGTGCATTATACAGTCCAATATAAATTGCTAGCCACTTTATATTGAATATATTTATAATAATACTAAAAGATGTGGCATATGAGAGGGATGACTATGTACATGATTTATACAAGATACATTTAGATGAATTAGAAAGAAGTCAAAATATATTATATTGAAACTATCTAAAACATAAAGGGCCTTAAGTTGCACATGCATATACTAAAGTTATTCTCCTAATAGGTGACCTTTAATTATCTTCATATCATCCATTTATCATATCATTAATTAATCATTTATTACCATTGATTTATTATTATTATTATTATTATTAAAAAGGAGGGTAAAAAATTTGTTAAATCAGAACAACATTACAAAGGCGAGAGAAAAAAAGCCACGAGGGGCCCAACAAAACCAAAAATGAATTCACATCCAAGAAGCACCTCATATCTGCTATAACCCACTCCTCCAGAATAGGGGCCATGTCATCAGGAAGATTGCCCCAATCATCCACATACCAAGAATCCCTCCTCTCTGTAGCCCATCAACCACCCTATTCCACTCCCGAGGAATATGGTGAAAAACAATAGACTCCAAAGTAGAACACAGGAATAATTTATCTGACAACCACAACTAACTTCCAATTCACATCCTCCAAGTGTTGCTTTTGCAACATATCAATAACAACCTGAGAATTAGACTCACAAACAATCCACTGCCACCTAAGCCCAACCACACGCTCAATCGCCATAAGAATAATAATAGCCTCCATGAGATTATTAGTTCACAATCCGCGATACATGGAAAAGAAAAAAACTACCACTCCCAGGTTGTCTCTACCAATGGCACCAACTCCAACATGCCTAGGATTTCTCCTAGAAGACCCATCCATATTGATTTTTAGCTCTTCGAGAGTAGGAGGGCACCAGAAACCAACACGAGAAACCCTCTCACACCCATGACCTCGATGCACTTTGTCCAAATTTCTCCTATCCCCTTCAGCCAGGCCCAGAGCATTAACCACACCCAAATCCCTAGGATCAATCGGCACAGATAAGTCACACTTTGCAATCAGATTCTCCTCCAAAGCTACCCAATAAGTAATTTTTTATCCAAGAAAATCCGCTTGTTACGCTCCAACCAAATATGCCAAACAATCAAACTAGGGCCAATGATCTAGGCAATTTTTAGAAAAGAGGTCTTAGCAGGAGAGGATCCCTGTCTCCTCTAATAATCATCCAAAGAAGAAACATGGCAACACGATAGGCTCCAAAGATTCCACTAGAGATGCCAAATAGCCTTTGCAAAAGAGCAATGAAATAATAGATGCAAGAATTATTCTTCATGCTTGCCACACAAAAAACACATGGAGGGGCCCTGGAACCCCCTCTTCCAAAGATTCTCCCAAGTTAGACACTTACCTTGAACCATGAGCCAAGAGAAAAAATTACATTAAGGCCAAGTAAATTTATTACAAACATTCTTCCACCAAGAAACCTCAGAGCTTCCAAAAACCTGCTTATCCAGAACCTAATAACTAGAGGCAACCAAAAATTTTCCTTTTGGATCAGGGCCCCAAGCTAGTACATCTTTCCCGTTAAGAGAATTGCAAACATGATCTGATAGAATCTTAGCAAGCTCTTGACGGTCCTCCATCACACCACAAGGAGGCCACTCCAAAGGGTCCTTCCACCTAGACATAGAAATATGACCTAAGGTTTGTTGAGATTTGAAGTCTACCACACGACACCAACCTGCCTCCTCAAAAACCTGGCACAAGTCCTGAAGGTGAGGATGAGTAGACATAATGGGAGGGTGACCATCCCAAGAATCATTCCAAAAGAGAGCATCTCTACCACCATTACAAATCCAAAAAATCCCCTGCTTAACAAGCTTGGCACCCCTTTTGAGGGTACCCCAAATCATCCCTTCCCCTCCACATTGAATTGTGCAACCTCCACACTTTCCACCCCACCCAAATATTGAAGATGAGAATTTTATCCCATATAAAATGCGGTTGTTAACACCAATGCTAGTACAACTTAGCAACCAAATCCTGCCCATTCAAATCAGTCCATCATAGACCAGGACCACCCTCCCGCTTTAGCCTACAAACAACATCCTACTTAACCAAACTCCACTTTCTATGAAGAAATTTTCCAAACCATAGAAACTATCGAGAAAATCTCTCAAAGTCCTTGATGAAGCTGGAAGGAGTAGACAAAACAAAGCACCTATAAAGAGGGAGAGCCTAAACCACTGACTTTAGAAGAGTCACTCTACCTACCGAAGAAAGCCACCTACAAGTCCAATGATTGACCAATCTTCAAAATTTCTCAAGGATCTCCTGCCAAAACCTTTTAGGGAGTGAATGCATGGCAAGAGGGATTACAAGATAAACAAAGGGGAGTGATCCTATATGGAAATGAATAATACCAACTATTCTCCTTTGGATAACCTTAGGAGTATGGAAGAAGTAGATGAAGAACTTCCCCTCATTAATGTGTTGCCCTGAAGCTGCCAAGTAGTTGTCCAACACACTACACTAATTAATAGCCTCCTCAACCTTCACCTTACCCATCAAGGTGGTATCATATACAAACTAAAGATAAGACTGAGGGGGAATATCATTTCCCTAATTCCAACCCTAAATCAAGCCACTAGCTACCCAAGCACGAATAAGCCTCCCCAATCCTTTTGCAAGCAAGATGAACAAGTAGGGAGACAAAGGATCTCCTTGTATGAGACCTTTAGAAGCACCAAACAAATTTGTGTGATCACCATTGATAAGCATCAAAAATGAGGAAGAAGTAACACAACTCTTAACCCATTCAATCCAGCCACCAACAAAGCCAAAAGCTTCAAGCATCTTCAATAAAAAGTTCCATTTAACTTGATCATATGCTTTAGCCATGTCCAACTTGATAAACATTGATTTTTCTTTAGAAGAATCCATAGAGTGAATGGTCTCAACAAGAATAATAATGCCATCCATGATTTTTCTACCAGCCACAAAACCCCCTTGCTCCTCTAAGATTAACCCACCTAGCTAGGGTTTTAGCCTTTTAGCGATCAACTTAGTAATAATTTTATAAATAAAATTGCATAAAGCAATTGGCCTAAAAAGATCCAAAGAATTAGCCCCCTCCTTCTTTGGAATGAGAACTAAAAAATTTGCATTCAAAGACTTCAACATTTGTTTATTCATGAGGAATTCCTTAACAACCTCTAAGAGGTCCAACTTAACCACTTCCAAAACTCCTGAAAAAACTCAGCTAGGAATCCATCAGGCCCAGTGGCTTTACCTTTCTTCATATGAAACACAACATTCTCGAGCTCCGACAAGATAATAGGAGAAAGCAATGATTCATTCATTTCATTAGACACTAGTTGCAAGATACAACCCAGAATCCTAGCTTCATCCTCCTCCGCCAGAGGTGAATCCTCAGAAAATAAAGCCGAGAAATACCAAACACATTCAACAGAAATAGAAGTAGAAGAGGACAAAATTTCCCCATCTGACAACAAGAGAGAGGAAATAACGTTACCTTTCCTTCAATCTTTGACAGAGTTGTGAAAAAAAGAAGTATTTCGATCACTAGCTTGAAGTCATTCAATACGAGACTTCTGTTTCCAAAAAAAATCTTCTCTTAACTCCCATTCCTCAACATCTTTTACTATAGTCGCCTCTAGCAAACCCAACTCCTCTATGAGGCCTTGGTCACAAATCTTCCTGGTAATTAAATCCAGACTATCTTGAGCATTCTATTTTGCGTGAAATAGATTACCAAAGTGTTGCCTATTCCATCTTTTCAACTTGTATTTAACATACTGAAGCCTCTTGGTGAAAGAATACATAGCAATGCCAAAAGTTAGCTTCCCAATATCCCACCAGCTGGGAAGAAAATCACAAAGAGACTAATCCCTAAGCCACATAATTTAAAACTTAAATTTTTTCTTAACACATCATTGAATTACCTCAGCCACAAGCTTAATTGGCCAATGATTAGAGCCTCGTCCATCCAATATTTCAAAACTAGTCATCCATCTGTCTCCCACCCAAAAATTGGACACCAAAAATCTATCCAGTCTTTCATAAATAGTAGCATCTCTAGTTCTCCTATTATTCCAAGTAAAGACTCCATTAGTTGGCTTAATATCAACCAACCTCAAAAGAGCCACATTATCCTACAAGAGCCCCAAGGAAGGTTCAAGACGAGCACTGCCTCCCCTCTTCTCTTCTAAAGAGATGATAGCATTAAAATCCCTAGCCAAGATCCAAGGTAGATAAGGATCTAGAGACCTCACATATCTAACATGATCCCACAACTGAGCTTTACCTTGAAAGTCAATCAAAGCATATATATTAGAGAAAAGAACTCTCTCCCTTGACTCCAAATGAGAGGCAACACAAGAAATCAAGCCTCTATAGGAGATCCACCAAATTGGACTGACTTTCCAAGGATCCCATAAATAGGTCACTCCACTAGAATTACCAAACACTCCCACACATTGACATTGACCATGACCGTAAATATTTGAAGCCACACCCAACATACTATGAACTAATAACTTAGTTTCCTGCAAAAAAACCATATCAAGAGAATGAATACGAACCATATCTTGAATAGCATTTTGTTGAGGGATGCTATTCATACCCCTCACATTCCAAGAAAGAAATATCATCATTGAGGTTGGGAGAAGTGACCATCAATAGTATTCACTGAACCAGCCTCAACCAATGTCTCACCAGCTAGCTTCACCTTTTCTTGGTCCCTCTTGCGACCAACCTTAGAGGGCTTCTTAGGAGCCCCTTTCTTAAAATATTTTTATTGTACACCCAAGACAAAGGGGGAAGACTTATTTTTACCTAAATCAGAACCACCTCACACCTTCAAGATAACCCCCCAACACCAGAGGGACCATCAGAATCTACAATCACCCGCCCCTCCACACTATGAACCAGAGATGAAGGGGATAAAACAAAAACCCTTTGAGGATCCTGATCACCAAGTTGATCCAACCTGGAAATTCACTGAAGGATACACCTCATACAACTCCTTAACACAAGAGTCACCTTCCAATTGCATGTCAGCTGGGAACCCTTCCTCTTGAACTAACTCATCCAAAGCCTCAAATCTGTTGAAAGTTCCCCCCTCCTGCCTATCCTTAAAAGATCTCTTTTGACCCTGTCCATGATTGCGAGTTTTAACCGAAACAAAGCCATCATTGTCCTCTATCGCTCCCTACATGGGAGCCTTACCATTTTCCACCCTTGGGATAGATTGAGCATTCACATTAATTGCACCCCCTGCACCAAAATCTCAAGGAAACTTCCACTGTAGATGCCCATACGCATGACATAATCAACACTGGAAAGGAAACATTTCATAATCCACTGGCTGAGTCCAGGAACTCGAGCCAATAGTCAAATCAATAGAATCAGGAAGAGGTTGACTCAGATCAATATCAACACAAACCCTCACATAAGAAAAGATCCTCTTATCCAAAGTTTGTTGAGAAGGGCCAATAAGCTTTCCTAGCAACAAAATAATCGATTGTAATATATCACTTCTCCAACATTCGAGCAGTAGCCAAGGAAAGAAAACCCAAACTGGGACCCTATAAGGAAACTCTTCCACCAAATTAAAGCATATTCCATGGTTTTATGAAAAGACCTACTTGGTTATAAAAATAAGGCTCCCCTTCAAATGCCCTATTTCGATATGAAATGCATGAGAAATCCACCAGGAAGAAATTATTTGCAGCTAGTTACACATCAAAGTCACCCTCCGGAGACCATATCTTACAGATCCAAGTGTCTAGGAAAGGAAGAGAAACCCTCATCTCCACAAATTTACAAATCAAAACATGCTTACTGTAATAATCCAAATCATCAACTACCGCATTCAATTGAATCACCAACATAGGACGAACTTGGGCACACTCCAAACACCCATTAATCTTCTACATTTTAGGGACACCAGATCTAGTCATGCCCACCCCAAAAGAAGACAAAATGTGAAACCCAACACCATCTTCCGCTATAGCCACACCCCCTGACACCTCATCCAATGACACATTTGGGGCCTTGAACTCTTAACACAACACACTGCCTACACCACCCAAAGAGAGCTGATCACAAAAGACCAAAAAAAACTAGACCATCACTAGTCACAATAGATTCCACACCCTTGTGTAGCCAAGGGAAAGACCCAAGCAAAGGAAACAAGTCACTTCACCCAACAATTAAAGAACAGACCCATACCACCTCTCACAAGGGAATACACAATAATAAAAAAAACTAGGAGCAAACAAAGAACTTATGAGCAACAGATATATCACCCTCCCCGAACGCAGCCAAAGCCCACCCCCACACACAACTCAACATAGAAAACATGGATCCGCCATAAGGAAATGCATGGAGCCTTCACCCTCAACATGCAGCGAAGGCCACAAAGGCCATGGGCTCACACGTATAGAGCAAAGCTACAGTCATCCCACCAATCAACCTCCTTTTTGGATATTCACTTTCATTACCATCGATTAATTAATTATCATATCATTTATTCATTTATTATTATTTATTATTTTCTATATTTTATCCATTTAATTATAAAAATATTATTTAATTAAATGAGAGTTAATTATCCATTTTCACCTCATTAATCAACTCTATCTGCAAATTAGAAACTTCTTCACCTTGTCAATTAACTATGTCTATAAATTTGAAACTTCTTATTCATTCACCAATTAGCTTTGTCTTTAAATGGAAACTTGATCCTCTCATTTATCCATTTAATGAATTGAATATTTCATTATTATCCTCCTAGGAGTTTGAAATGGAAAATTTCCAATTGTTGGGAAAATGTGTCTCAACCTTGCAATTATATAAATGTTATTGTTGATAGGATATATATATATATATATTTCCTAGTTACATCGATAGGTGTAATATACAATGGCATCAAGGGGGAGGAGTGGGATGCGTGTAAACCATTTTTTGTTAACTTTTTCAAGAAACTACTAAAATGGCCAACATACATTAGATAATTGATACAATGTAAATCTAGACCATTAATTATTAGGTTTTATATCTATTGGTGGATATTTTGTTGGTTTGTCTTGCCCTAGAATGTAACTCTATTTTATGAGGGTGTTGTATTACAGCTATGGTAGAGAAAAACAGTGATGGATTATAAGAGTTTGATAGTAGTCATGTTGTCTCTTGATTTTTTAGTGGTGATACTCCTATGAGAAGCTTGCTCTACAAGTATATTGTAATCTTTGTGATTTATTGACTAATATATTGGGTGACATTTGGAGTGTGGGGTTTTTCTCCCGAAAGGGTTTTCTCCACGTAAATCACTATGTCGTGGTATGCATGATATTTGTGTTTATTTTTGTTTAAGTTTTTGTAATTGTTAAAGATCTATAATTTTTTTGCATTATTATCCTCTCAAGATTAGTGTAGGAAGTTGTTTCACTATCTTAGCTTCCTTACAAGTGGTATCAGAGCTTGATCATCTTTGGTTTCAGTTTTGGGTTGTGGGAAAATGAACAGGAATAAAGATGCATAAACAACAACAAAAATCACAAAATTTCCTATTATGCTAAGATTTCCCAAATCTATAATGAAGAACAATGCAATCAAAATAATTCAATACATAGAACAATATCACCTAATTCCCATGCTTGCTTGATTCGTCTCCATTATCCTTCTCAAATTTGCTTTGAAATGCTCAAAAGCCCTCAAATTGTGAGTATGTAATATTCGCCTATAAGTATTATGACAACAAAATTTTGAAGATTGTGATTACCAAAAATGGAGTAAAAAGGATTCTTTTATAGAAGATTTACAGATTCGATGGTCGAGATTGAGTCTGAGGACTTGATTGAATAGTTAAGTGATTTGCATGAAAGATTGATTGAACCGTTAAGTGATTTGATTGATTAGTCAGTTGGTTGTATGGGAGGTTGATTGAATAGTTAAGTGATTTGATTGATTAGAGTGTGTGAGTCAAAAGGAGGTGACAAACCAATAAGCTGAGTGAACTGAGAGAGAGTGTTAGTCAGGAGTGGAGAGAATTATGAATGAGATTATTTAATTAAAAATGTAGGAGACATGTGCTCAAATAGAAGAATTAATTATTAAATTAATTCTTTGTTTTATGGAGGAAATGTGTGTACGTGAATTAAATGAATTATTCAATTTATGGAGTCACTTTAGATGAGAAGGTAGAATAATTAATTAATGGAGGCACTTTAGATGAGAAGGTAGAATAATTAATTAATGGAGGCACCTTAGATGAGAAGGTAGAATAATTAATTAAATAAATATTATTCATTTAATTAAATGTGGGAGAATACGATGGCGTAATTAAATAAATTTATGAAACTTGTTTAATTAATCAAAAGAAGAGATTATAATTAATTAGCGACGTAATTAAGATAAATTAATGTAATTTACTTAATTAATCAATTTTAGAAGAATAATGAAAATGAATTAATTAAATGATTAAAACTATTTAATTAATTAGAGGAAATGCAATTTTAAGTTATAATTAAATGATCAAATTATTTAGTCATTTTTGCGGGTATCTTGAATTGAAAATTAAAAAATGGAGTCGCAGGCTTAAGCCATTTTTTCAGTGTCTACATTTTTCCCCTCTTTAACATAATGTTATTTTGGTGTTGTGTCAAACAATAATGAATATCGTGCCCCAATCATGCCCCGCTGTGAAATAGGTAAGGGTATGCCCCCTTAGAAAAATGACAATTTTTTGAGAAGTTTAGAAAAATTTGGAAATTGTCCCGATTAGGTAATTGGATAGCCAGAAGTTTGATGGTGGTGAAAGAAATTTATTTTGACGAGGTTTAGTAAGTGAAATGGTCATTGGAAGTGTCCAAATAGTGTGTCTAGTATATTAGGCTTCAAAGAAAACCCTAAAAAAAAACCCTAGGTATAAATAGAAATTGGGTAAAAGTGAATTCATTTTCACCCTTGGATTTTGAAAACTTGTGATTTTTTTCTAGAGCCCTCTTGCGAAATGTCTCTTGTTCTCTACTCTGAGCACTACAGATATCTCATTAGGACCTTCCGATAGTCGGTCGACACAAGACCCCCGGTATGTACCCTAAATCCAACTTTTGAGTTTTGAATTTTTTGTATTTCTAGGGTGTTAACATTTTACTTTCATATGCATTGGTTCTTGTGCGCTACAAATGTGCTCGTATGCAACACATTTGTCTGTGATACGACACATTTGCGGAAACATGCGGGAGTTATTTTTGTTGTGTTTAAATCAATGCATTTGCATGATTGTGCACCACATGTTTTATAGTTCGTCACATATGCTAGAGATAATGACGCATTTGTAATTATGCACCATATTTGTGAAATAAAATGACGTATTTTCCTGTCAAATGTTTTGAACTTTTGAAGTGAAAAATGGAATTTTTCTTTTGAATGATGCATATTTATTAGCCTCGTGTTTCTGATGCAAGATATGTTTTATGCATTTGTAGGTTGTTTTGGATCCGATATACACCTAGGAGTTGAGGTTTACTACTTACGAATTACAGGACTAGTTGAGAAGTGTAGAGAAACGCTTGATATGGAATCTTAGACTTCACCATGTGACATTTATGCCCAACATCCAGGAAAACCATGGGATGCTTACTACACTCACTGAGCGATGACACTCAGAGACTTCATCTTTCCATTTTCCCATAGGAGAGGTGACAGTTACATTGGAGGATGTTTACAGGATACTTAGATTGTCGATTAGGGGTGAGAGGGTCCACTATGATACCCAAAGGGGTTATAGTGAGATCACCTGTTACTATGTATACAAGGATGTTAGACACCTTGGTATCAAAGCACTACGAGATCAAATGGTAGGTGCTTGAAGAGAGATATGAGTGGATTGACTGTTTTGTGTACTCTTATTAGTGGGATCATACTACCAGACTGTCGAGGGCATGGGTTTCTAGTGGGGTGGGGAGAGATGTTAGTGGGGATGTTGGAGAGATAGTTTGTGTGTGCATGGGGCCCTTGTCTACTGGCGATGTTGTATTTCCATTTGCATGACATAGCCTATAGAGGTGCACAGTCCATGAGTTGTGGGACTACTTTACTGATGATTTGGGCGTGGGAGCACATTGTTGTTTTCTGTCCACCAATTGTTCATCAGCTAGATGACTGATCCTCGTATGTATTTCAGTATCCTGAGGCCATTACACAGACGCATGTTGGAGATACTGGATATTGAGGCATGCAATTGATACTCTTGTTTAGTTTATTAAGAGACCATACATGAATTGCGTGCAGTGGTGAGATGAGGTTTGACACTTTCCTTTCTGTCAATAGACACAATATCTAATTGGGAGGACCATTTCCACTATGCATATCATTGAGAGACACCTACCAGATTGAGTGCTCTAATAGTTTGGTGAGGTTCAGGATGAGCCGCGGGGCTGCATCAAGTTTGCTAGATCTTTGAGGAAGGTTCCCCTATGGGGAAACATGATTCCTATAGTGATGATAAAGGTAGATATTGACGCATTGCAGCCAGTGGAGTGGGTATGGAGGGGTGGGCCAATGGATGCTAGTATGCCAGTAGCCTTTGATACCTGGTGGGCACATCATAAACCTGTTCCATAGACATATCTTGATCATCCAAGGCCGAGGTACAAGTCCACGGTGTCGATGTGGTGTTAGAGGGGGTGGTCGTAGTGGTTGAGGTGGTAGAGGTGGAGGTGATGATGGTAGAGGAAGAGGTGGAAGGGGTGGTCGACGAGGTCAACAAGGCAGTAGAGGTCGGGGTAGATTATTGTCACCCATCCGTGAGGGTGAGGGGGAGGGAGAGGAGGCAGCCACGAGGGAGGTGGGTGGAGAGGAGGCCATCAGGGATGAGGCCATTGGAGAGGACGTAGTTGGGGAGGAGGCCAGGGGATAGGAGGAGTGGGATGCCCTTGATTTATTATAGGCCATATACCAAGATGTGGAGGATTTCCCCAAGGAGGAGATGGGAGACGAGGAGAGAGAGCTCTGAGATTGGATTGTAGAGGAGTTGGATGTGGATGAGGGGGAGAGACCCATACAGGAGGAGGAGGGTCTTGTAGATTAGCGGTTGGCCGATTTGGAGGCCATGGTAGAGGTTTTAGAGGAGAAAATTAGGGTTGTGTCTGTGGAGAGGGATGTGATGCATCTAGAGAGGGACAATGCATATTAGGAGAGAGATCAGGTAGTGGCGTAAAGGTAAGAGATAGATAAGAGGTTTGTAGAGTTCTTCGCTCTTTGCAGTTGATTGGTTGCAAACATGGCTTGAGAGTTGGTTAGGGTTGGAAAGCGAGAGTGGTACTACAGGGATTTGTATGAGCATGAGGTACCTCCTGAGAGATGGGCTCCAAGTGCTTCTCAGGCGCTTAGCAACAAATCATGCAGTTGACAGTCCCGCAATAAATCCTAGAGCAGTGGTGGTGTCCTAGGACCTTGCAGGCCAGTACCTTATGATAGGCCCCCATCTACACAATGATCGTCAGGCACTCCCTGTCAGTCACCTCCCCACTCTTCTCAGTGGAGTGGTGGGAGTTCGACATAGGGGCATGTTTATATATTCTAGACATTATATTATGATTATAAAGCATGTGAACTCCATTTTTGATATACATCTTAGATATTATACTATCACACACACACACACAGATATATATATATATATATATATATATATATATGCGATACATTTTTTTTATGGCGATTATATGATGTGGTTGTTTATGTGATGTAATGATGATTCTTTTGTGATTCATGCTTATGTGATGATGATGATGTATGCTTTTAATTATGGTTGATGCCCTTGATTTATGATGTAATGGAGGCATGTGACTTATGATATATAGTCATTGTATGCATTGTGTTATTCAAATGTATATGATAATTATTTGATGTTTTTATTTACTTATGCAAAATGGATGTGGATGTAAGATGCATGCTATTCTAATATTGTAATGAATGTAGGTGATTTTTTTGTGTCATAGTACACCATCTAGGTGTGATGGAAGAAGATTGTTAGCTTGAAGACGATTTATGTTAGCATGAAAGAAAGATATGTCATCACTTTGTTGTCCTTATACTAAGCATTTGCATTTTAATCATCATTGGGCGGTTTATTGCAATAGACAACAAACGCCATGATATGAGATAGACCAATGGTGTGCAATTTCATGCATTTGTCGAAAACAGTCACAAACAAGGATTGTCGTGACTCATAAGTAGGAACCCAATTGTTCCCAATCTTTTGTTGAGACAAACCACAAATAGAATTATGAATAAAACGTGTCATGAAACATCGTTTCTCCTCTAAATCTTGTTTCTAAGACATCCTTGAGGCGGCTAGTGACATGACACCTTTGAAAAGATAAGTTTAATCATCATGATACATCATTGCTCCTCTAAATCCTATTGTCAAGACATCCTTGAGGTGGCTAGTGACATGACAATTTCAAAAAGATAAGACAATTAGTCAAAAGGAAAGATATGCTCATGTAACATTGTCACTCCTCTAAATCCATCATAGGACATTGTCGAGGTGGCTAGTTACATGGTCATATCAAATCATTGAAAAATAAATGAAAAAATATTGTCGAGACATGTGTCAGATCTTTGTTTGTTTGCCAAGGTTGACTTGGTGATGACAAGGTTGACTTGGTCACTCTTTAGGAAGGACATATCCTAAAGAAGATTGTAATGTCGAATTTGATTATTGCCAGGGTTAGGATTCAGGAAGGACACATCTTGAATAAATGACACGATAGGGTTTGACGTCAAGGACACATCTTGAAGACCCGCAGTTGATAGGAAAGAGTGACGTCATGAAGGACATATCTTGAAGACTCTTAAGTGATTGATTTGATAGATTTGATGTTGATTCTGGAAAGAAAAATCCTAAATAAATTGGTTGATAGAAAAGATTCTAACGTCAAGAAGGACACATCTTGAAGACTCTTAAATGATAGATTTGATAAATTTGATGTTAGACTGATTTTTGACTGTTTGGATTGTGCGTCATTTTTCTACCTTGCATTTGAGTTGTTCGGTGTATGACCATGTGATATGACCAACATGAAAAACCCTAAGAGGACTAACATCTAGGGCCTCGGGGGCTGTTTAGCCTTGCCTACGTTATACACTTAGAGACCACATAGTTTGACCAGACTTTGACTGACATGACTAACTGAAAATGATTTGTTTTATTTAAAGATATTTGATATGTGTGATAGTGAATGTGATGAACCCTAAAGGATTGACCTAGTGCAGCCTCAGAGGCTCATTGATTGATGACCTTGCCTACGTTATACACACATAGACCTCATAGTTCGACATGACCATTGACTTTGTTTTATGGACAAAGGACCGAGTCATGATTTTATTTTGACAAACCTAGAAGGACTCCTAATCACAAAGACTTCGTAGTTCGACCAAACTCGACTCATTTACAAGATGAAGATATTAATAGTTGATGAAAAACCCAATTTATTATGACAAACTACTAAAGGACTGGCCCAGGGTGTCTCGGGAGTTGATCTAGATTTGAGTGGGAGCTTGTGCAGAAGATAATTTGTCATCTTGTTACAAGAATTTTTAGATGGAAATTTCATCAGGGAGAATAAAGGTGGATAAGTTTTATAGTTCAATAATTTTGAAATGTGGAAGCTAAAGATGGAGGATCTATTGATAGATCGAGATCTGTGGGATGTTGTTGATGAGAATGTTTCAAATCCTGCAAATCCTACTCAACTTGCTCAATATGATGTAATGGATCGTAAATCCAAGGGTCTAATCAGATTGTTCTTGGAATATTTTATTTTAATTAATGTCCACAAGGAGACCTCTGGACAAAAACTATGGAAGAAGCTTGGTGAGATGTATCAGGTTAAATCTTTAGTGAATAATATTTTCTTGAGGAAGAATTTGTATTCCTTGAGAATGGAAGAGGGTGGATGAATCACAGACCACCTGGAAGCATTCAATATGCTGGTGGATCAGTTGGAATTAGTTGGTGTCAAAATGGATGAGGAGGAAAAATGTCAGATCTTGCTTTGTTCTTTGCCTGATTTGTGGAATTCTCTTGTTATGGCTATTGGGAGTACTTCTGTAATTTTGAAGAATGAAGATGTGGTGGGTTCTTTGCTTCCTAAAGAGATAAGGAGGAAGGTATCTATCATTGCCAAGGAGGCCCTAAATTTTCATGGAATACTTGAGGAAAAAGGCAAGAAGAATGAGAAGCGTGACAAATCCAAGTCTAGGGGAATATTTGAATCTCCTAGAAAGTCCAAAGTTATTTGCTGGAACTGCGGTAAGCCTAGACATGTTCATAAGGAATGCAAAGAAGAAAAGAAGAATAAAAGAAGAAATTTGATTTTGATTCTAAGTTTGAGAAGGAAGATGGCGACGCATTGATTGCAACTTTGGAAACTCATGTAGGTAATGATGCATGGTTAATTGACTCAAGTGCATCTTTCCATATGACCTTTAATAAAGATTGGTTTTCTGAATATGAAGAATTTGATGGAGGTAAGGTGTACTTGGGTGATGATTCTCATTTAGACATTGTTGGTCGTGGTAAAGTTAAAATCAGGTTTCTTGATGGTAGAATAAAAAGGATTAATAGTGAGTTTCATATCCCTGGATTAGCACAAAATTTGTTATTTGTAAGCAAACTAATAGATGTGGGTGTGCAGGTAGTATTTTTTGATGTAGGATGCAAGATGGTTAGAGGTGTTATGGTGATTGCTAGAAGTCTTAGATATGGCATATTGTATAAGCTTGATGCATGCACTATTGAGTGCAATAGTACTTCTATGAAAAGCAAGTTTGTGGAAGAAGTGATAGTTTCACCTTCAATAGATGGTCATGGATTTTGGGTACCCAAGGGTGCTCTTTCTTCTGAAACAAAGTTACTTGTAGAGAAAACTATGTTATGGCACCAAAGACTTTGCCACATATGAGAAAAGGGTCTAAGGACCTTGAAAAATAAAAACCTTGTTAAAGGTTTGTTTGATTGTAATCTTGAATTAGATTTCTATGAGCACTGCATTTATGGAAAATAAAATTGCATTCAGTTTTACTCGAGTTCTTATAAATTTTGTGGTGAGTTGGATCTTATTCATTATGATGTGTTTGGTCCTGTAGATGTTCCTTCGATTGGTAGAGTGCCTTACCAGAGTGCAGTTGGAAGTTTGATGTATGTTATGGTTTGTACTAGACTAGACATTGCCCAAGCAGTGGGAGTTCTTTCCAGATATATGTCTAATCCTAGTAGAGTTCATTGGGATGTAGTTAAAAGGGTCTTCAGATATTTGTGTGGTACTTTAGACTATTCCTTGTGTTATCAAAGTAATGTGACTAAAGATGATATTTCCCTTGATATTCATGGTTATGTGGATTCAGACTGGGTACGTGATATTGATAGCAAATGATCCACCAGTGCTTATGTGTTCTTTATTTGGTGGTGCAATCAGTTGGATGAGTAAGCGATAGGTTGCGGTTGCTTTGTCCACTATCGAAGTAGAGTATATGGCAGTTACTCATGCTTGTAAAGAAGCCATTTGGATTAAGAGACTATGTTCAGATATTCGAATAAAACAAAGTGTAGTGACAATTTATTGAGACAGTCAAAGTGTGATATGTCTAGCCAAGAGCCCAACATTTCATTCTAGGACCAAGCACATTGATGTATAATATCATTTTGTTCGAGATATGGTCAAAGATGGCAGGGTGAAGCTGGTTAAGATAAAGACTTTGATGAATGTTGTTGATTCTTTAACTAAGCTTGTGAGAACATAGAAGTTCAGATGGTGTTCAAAGATTATGGGCCTTTCGTCCCCTAGCAATTGAGAGACAATGTTTACTCCCTCTTGTTGCTCTTGCAAGTTGTTTGACAAGTGGGATATTTGTTGGGAAAATGTGTCTCAACCTTGCAATTATATAAAGGTTATTGTTGATATATATATATATATATATTACCTAGTTACACCGATAGGTGTAATATACAATGAAATCAAGGGAGAGGAGTGGGATGAGTGTAAACAATTTTTTGTTAACTTTTTTAGGAAACTACTAAAATGGCCGACATACATTAGATAATTGATACAATGTAAATCTAGACTGTTAATTATTAGGTTTTAGATCTAATGGTGGATATTTTGTTGGCCTGTCTTGCCCTCGAATGTAACTCTATTTTATGAGGGCATTCTATTACAGCTATGGTAGAGAAAGACGGTGATGTATTCTGAGAGTCTGATAGTAGTCATGTTGTCTCTTGTTCTCTGAGTGGTGATACTCTTGTGAGAAGCTTGCTCTACAAGTATATTGTAATATTTGTGATTTATTGAATTATATATTGGGTGGCTTTTGGAGTGTGGGGTTTTTCTCCCGAAAGGGTTTTCCCCACATAAATCATTGTGTCGTGGTATGCATGATATTTATGTTTATTTATGTTTAAGTTTCTATAACTGTTAAAGATCTATAAAAGTTTTGCATTATTCTCCTTTCAAGATTAGTGTAGGAATTGAATATTTCATTATTATCCTCCTAGGAGTTTGAAATGGAAAATTCCAATTTCTCTCAAGTTGACTCCACAATCAATTTAGTTAACTCAAGTATTTAATCTTATCCTCATCCATCCATTTTATTTTTATTAAAAATATATATAAATACCCTCATCCTCTCATCATTTAAAGTACTCATTCTTTATACAAATCCACTCTATCAAAATCTATTATCAATTAAAAATAATTTTATGTTGTTGAGTAACATCCACATTCCTATTAGCAAATCAACATAACAAGCTTAGTTTGAGGTTTTCATTGAAGTTGATATATCTAGGATTTGATTTACATGTTATATTTTCTTCTTTGTTTTATGCTTTTCAATTTCATACTTACAACACAAAATATGGTTAGTAAACATAAGGGTATTTTTAAGGATTCTTATGATGAATGTAATCATTCATGACTCAAAGAAAATATATGAAAATAATTACTAAGGTAATAAAAAACTGTTTCATGCAAAAAAATAATACATCAATTCCAATACAAAGTGTCGTGGTGTATCAAATGTTAAATAGTTTTACACTTCCATTACAAAAGAAGCAAGAAAAATGGGTTAAGAGAGAAATGTACCTAATGTGCAAAAAATTGATAATGTGTTTTTTTCTAAGTATAAAATATAATTAAGAAGAAACATATGTAAAATTATAAAAAAAATAAGTTATAAGGAAGAAAATGTAGATTCAATGAAGAAGATTAAGATTACATGTTATGGGAAGAAGGTGATTTTTTTAAGGATGAAAATCCTCATAGTTGGACGGTATCCTTAGTTGTTTGACAGTATTGATTAAGTAGGGCACAACACCAAAGCTCAGATAGCAATACTAGGGGGGTCTTAACTATACTCTTCGTTGAAGGGTAGGGCCACTTGGATAGTTAGGAAGGTGTGTGGGGGACCGTCGATTTGTGGTTGGAGGTAAAACACCTGGGTGATGTTCTCCCTCTTGTAGATGGCATGTCGAGTCTTATGAGATATAAAGTATCTAGATATAGGATCTCTGACCTTGTTCCTTAAAATTTAAATGTTATCTTATTTATTTGCAGTCATTCATACTGAAAATGTCAAAAGAAAAAAATGTTTATTCTTTTCACTTCAAAAACTAAAATGAGTTTATTATGAAATGCTTATGTATTCAATTATTAGTTACAATTTCAATTATTGAAAGAAAGAAATTTATGTCTTATTTTTGTGGAATGGTTTAGTTTGCTACATGGTTAAAATTATTAGTAATTTCCTTGTTGTAAGGTTGTGGTTGTTACATGATTAGATTTATCACATATATTTTTACTTTTTTTCTCAAGGTGTTAGTCTACAGCTAACAAGTTTGTGGCGAATTTGCAATCAGCTTTGTAGGATAGAAGACCTATGTTCTCTTTGTGTCCTCGCTGAGTTTTTTAATTGTATATACCAGATCAAAGACCTACATCTTCTTCATCCTGAGTATATACTTATTTCTCTTTTTTTCTCTTTGAAATTGGTTGCTTCCCTATCTTTTGGGTGCATTCTTCTCTTGAAGCAATCAATCCTTACATTCTTACATTCTTCTCTCCTTTTAAGAATTCTTTTGTGTTATTTCTTATTATTTTGGGAATGATGCATAGTACTGAGACAACCTCCCACATTGAGGTCTCTTTCACTTTGTTGACTAAAATTGTTTTGGTTTGATTGTAATGTACCTTTGTGTATGTGTTATCCATGTTTTTATTTCTAAATATCTATATGTTCTAAACCCATGATTTAGTAGCTTTTTATGTTCTAACCTTGTTGTCTTGTGTGTATTTTTTTTTGTTCAATGTGTTTGTTTTATAGGTCTTCACCCTGGGGAAATTCTTCCTTGGTTCAAAGAACCATTTGCTTCCTCTCCAGTATCCTTTTGGCACCATGATGTCATTTTTTTTTAGTAGATTTTCTTTAGCGTGCATATTCATGTAAATTCATAAGCCTGCTAAAGTGGGGGAAAAATGTAGTGTCATAAAATTGCACCTTGTGGCAATTTCACCTACACTTTTGCATCCACTTTAGTGTCCACTCCCTTAATATTTGTGTAGGCTCATTTCAACCCTTGCATCAACCTTTTTCTCCTTGGGATGCTCAAGACCCCTTTTAAGCAACTACCTTCTTATGTCAGCATTATGTTAAACCTTGTGTTTTTCTCATTCCCACCATTTTTTAACATTATTTGTCTAGACACTAACGTGTCACATGGATTTCTACGCACCACGCTAGCGTCCTATGATATTTTAATGTTCAAACCATCATTTTAGAGCATTTTTCCACTTGGCACCTATCTTGGTCAGTGGAAATGGCTCGAGATGCCTTGTAACAGCTTGGGAACCTTCTTTTCCCTTTTATTCTCTCTTTAAATCCATCTTTTCAATTCATTTGGTCTTCTTCTGGGTCTTTCTCTCTTGGTCTTTCTTTCTCTCTTGGAAATTATTTCTTTCTCTCTTGCTTGCTAGATCGGTTTCAACCTCTCACAATGTTCTCTACAACTCTCTTGGTTCTCACAACCTTCTCTCTCTCTTTCTCTCTCTTTGGATTTCTCAAGCCTTTCAAGTGATATTTATTATTTTTGCATGTATTTGATTATCTTTGGATTTATCATATCCCTTGTCTATGCATTTTTCTATCTTGTCTATTTGTCTTTCTATCTATCTATATATCATATTGCCCGTGGAGGTGGAAACACTGAAACGGTGGTTTGATTAAGGCAAGCCCCTAAACAACCCCAACATTTTCTCTTAGTCTTATGTGTGCAGGTGTTGGAGATATTTATTTTTTGGAGACTCCATTACTTGGGATGTTGTGAGCACTTTCTTTCTCCCCCTTAGTTATATCATCTACATTATAGTTAGTCTATATTTCATTTAGTTTTCTTTATTTTAGTTCTATTACTTTCAATTAGTTTCTTGCATTTCAAGAGTTCCTAGTAAGTCAAAATAGAAGTAGTCATTTGATTGTTTTTTTGTGATAGTTTCGAGTTTCAATCTATATGAGACACCAACACGTCATTGAGATGCTAATGTGTCATGTCGTCGTCCTTAGGACTCGTTGCTGTCCTTGGCCAAGAGCTTGCCAATCTATCTAGAAGACCTCTGTGACCTACTCTTTATGTTTCTAGAACTCTCATCATTTTATCATGTCACTTGAGTTGTGTTCCTTTAGGTAGTTGAGGATTGTTTTCTCCTTGTAGACACTTCTTTGTCCTAGAGACTTGAGGGTAGCAAATTTCCTCCTCTATAGTGGGAAAGATTAATGAAAACATGTATTTAGAGATTTGTTGCATGTAGACTTTTTTCATAGTATATGTTTAGTTAGGAATTAACTAGTTATACATCTATTTCTCAAGCATCCACCATGGGATCTAAGATCACTAGAACACATGGCCAAACTTCAAAGAAAAAAATATTGTTAATTTTTTATATAATATTGAGGAATCACTAAGAACCTAATCCATGCATTATATTGAGAATAATAAGAAAATAATAACTTTGGAATGTCTAATAATTACAAAATATATCAAGCATACACTAGTAGAGGACATGGAGTTATATCCAACACTATATTTACTAGTATAAGATATATTAGTTGTAAATAAAATTTATTTCTACATCATCACACATTATACTTACCACAAAATATATCTTCTTCAATCCATTAAGAATCCTTAACATTAAATTCAAAATGAGCTATATGAGAATTTCCAAAGTAAAATCATTATTTATTTGTAAAAATACGTGAGGAAGATTATTTATTAGTCCAATTCAAGTTACAAATTATACAACCATTCAAAATATCAGAAGGATACCAAAAAACAATAAGGATTGAAAATTGTGTTGAAATTCTTAAGACTTAAATTTGTGTTGAGAAATTGACTACCAAACATACCAAATGTTTTTGTTAAATGCTTAGTAAAAAAAAAAATTAATGGAACTAATTTTTCAACATTTAAGAGGGATCATGTAAAGGACATCGAAGTACAACCTATTTGATAAAGAATAGGCTAAAAATCTAAAAAATGTGTAGACATAAAATTGTTCAAAGTCAATGATAAACTAACCTTAGACTAAAAAAAATTACTAACTAAAATTCCTAGATCATACAAATTAATAAAATTAAAATCATATTTAATGTCTTTTTTCCGATCCATAAAGAAACCTCAATTCCAAACAATGTTGCTAAAAATTAAAAAACTATTGACTCACTTCTATTTGGTTCAAACATGAAAAAACATTAATGAATGAAAATTGAAATAATTATAGCCCAAGGAATTCTTTGAATTTTTCATCTCATTTTTTATATTTTTTAAAAAGCAAGCTCTTTTAATTTAGTGTTGTTTTTACAAATTTGTCCAATGTCATCAATTGACTTGATACATTTTACATTTTATTTCTTTATTTCATAATATGAAATCGCAAATTATCATTTTCCATTTGAATAATAAGCATTATTTTTCTTTAAAAAATTATAGTTTTGGTATGAATTATTAAATACTTTCAAGATTCATTAATTTTACCTTATTATTTGTGTTTGATTCTAAATAAACTAAAAATGTAAATAAAAATTGTTCTATCACAATTGACATTATAATTAAATTTAACCTAATCATTTTAAAGAGATTTATTCTATACATCCTTCACCTCTTCAACCTATTCTCACTAGTACTATTATTGAGTATCTAATCACCATCCATCCTTATTTCCTCCATCAAAAAACTTAATTGATTTAGGCTTATGAGTACTGTTGACATGTGTTTTGGCACAACAACATGCAAACAAAATGTTGCTACTCTATTTCTCCTGAAAAAGAAAGACAACACAGGGATGTCTTAGCTCCCAAGCTCTTTGTAGTTGGTTCTCAACTG
>VDFB02262062.1:0-46677 GCA_007258455.2 Sequoia sempervirens | reverse complement strand
AAAAGAGGAAAGGAAGGAAAAAGAACAACCCGCACCCAAACGATCAAAAACGGGGCAGAACAAAACGGACAAAGCGGAACCGGGATCAGAACGGAACCCGAACCAAAAACTTTTCTAAGTTTCAAGGTTCGATTCCAGTTTTGGTTCTGAGTCCGCTAGAACAAAACAAAACGTGAAGGGAAGAACCCGACGACGAAGAGAGAGAAAAGGGAAAGGCGGAGTCAGGGTTGGGATGGAATCTGAAAGATAAACTTCGAAGGAAGTTTAACCTTCTGATTTAGACTCGGACCCGATTCCAAGAAAGAACCAAAGACGAAGGTAAAGGATTGTCGGAATTGGAACCGGGGATGGAAAAAGACCAGAACTTGGGAGTAATTTTCAAGTCCGGTATTGGTCCCGGTTCCACCTCCGACTGAACTTTAAAAGGAAAATGCCTAAGGCAGAAAGCCAAAGGCTAAAGGGAAAAGACAAAGGGGGACCCATTTTGTTCCAAAATAAAATGGGGTGGTTATGCAAGGCATAACAAATGGCGACTTGGCTAGGAAAATGGTTTAACCATTTTCAAGAAATCGAAGGATTCAACTACCCAAAATCTCTGGTTTATGAACATCACAACTCCAGTTGAGTCAGTTTTAACAACCAAGGTTGAGCTAGAATTTCAAATGTAAATCAACACTGGCTACCCCTGAATCTATGTGTGTGCTTGATTGTGCATCACTCCCTTATAAAGTTTTCTCGATCTTTCAAACAACAATGTACAAGATTTGAGCTACGTGAGTTGATTGCCCTTAGCTGTCGTGCAATGATATCCTAGGCATTGCTCCGCTGCTAGTCAGGCATCCATAGCCCTGATAGAGATACCTCTAGTTTTCTCATAGCATTGCTCTACTGCCAGTCAGGCGTCCATAGCCCCGGTAGAGGTACTGGAATCACCCATTCATATTGAATCTTCTTTTCTTTTCTTTAGATAATTCTTTTCTTTCTTTTCTATTTTCTCTTCAAGTTTCATATTATTTCATTCAATTTTTCTCAATATGTCAGATCTTTAATATCTGATCTGGGTTGAAAACTACCATGGACCTCATAACAACACTTGGGAACCAGATTTTTCACTCAAATCTTACCACACTATCACCCTAGGACAAATATACCATTATAAGAGGAGATGATCTTGATGATTTGTGAAAGATTCAGGGGGAGCTAATGAAGACTATTTACTATGCACCTTGTTTCCAAGACCTTCCACAACTTTTGTTGACAATGGGCATAAAACAAAGAATTTAGGACAAAAGTACCCAAACAATAAACCTGAAAATATCTAAACCACTTCTCTCCTAATAACCATGATATGCCTGAGATAACAACCCACCACTTCAAGATAGAAAGAAAAAGACCAAGCCCCAAGAACAAAACAAAACTGACACTAGGAACGAAGGAAACAAGAGGACAAAAAAAGGAACAAGCGAACAGAGACCCATAACTATTTACAAGCAGAAAAGCAGACTATTTACAACTAGGAAACAAACGAAATATTTACATGAAGAACAACCGACTATTTACATGCAGAATAAAAAATTAGCATGCTTTATGACTCAAAATAGTGTTTGAGAAACTGCCCATTGACAGGCAAGGGAATAGGTTCTCCAGTTAAACTACCCAGTCTAAAAGCATTTTCTCCCAAGATCTCAGTAATCTGATAAGGACTTAGCCAAAGCTTATTGAATTTCTGGTGGCTGCCCTTCTTTTCACTGGCTTTATCCCATAACAATACAAGGTCAGATATCCTAAAAGCTTTGATTTTGGCTCTTTTGTCAAACCAAAGTTTGACAACAACCTGGTGTGTAAAGAATTGTTGCAAGGTGGTGTCTCTCTATTCTTCTAATTTTAACAAGCCAACTAATCTTACCTTTATCCTATTGTCATTAGAGTAGAACTTCTGCATGAACTGAAGGATAGGTATCTGCAGATGGACAAGGAACACAGGCTCTTGGCCATAGACCGGCTTTAATGGTGAGGTCTTTAAGGTAGCCTTGATCTTAGTTCTATTTGACCATAATGCAAACCTCAGTTGAGTATGCCAATCTCTAGGATTGTTTTCTAACAATTTTTTTTATTACCCCTAGAAGATTCTTATTGGTTGATTAAGCAACTCCATTGCCTTGGGGGTAATAGTTTGAAGAATATTTCAATACAATGTTGTGATCACAAGCCCAAGAAATAAACTCAGTAGAAGAAAAGGCAGAGCCATTGTCACATACCAACGCGAAGGGTACCCAAGACCTTGTAGTGATGCATTCGGTGAAGAACTTGATCACCACCTCTATTGTGCTATTCCTGCAGGGTATAGCCTCTGTCCACCTTGTGTAGTAATCAGTGGCAGTCAAAATAAACTTGTGTCCTGCAGAAGAGTTTGGGTTAATTACCCTAATAAAATCTAATGCCTATTGGGAAAATGGCCTTACCTCGTAGACGAGCTGCAATGGCATTCTTTTGATGCAGAAATCTAACATATGTGGCATGTTTTCACATGTTGATGGGCATCTTTGAACAAATAAGACTAGTAATAACCAGATCTAAGGATTTGGTGTGCCAATGAGTCTGCAGATGCATGACCTATGCCATGTTTCCCATGAAACTCAGAGATCACATGTTTAGCTTGTTGGTGATCAAGGCATCGTAGGTACACTCCAAAAAAATTTCTGTATAGCAACCCTCCTTTGAGCATGTAATGAGAACTCTTCATTCTTAGCACTCTCCTTTGAGTTGCATTCATTCCCTTAAGACATCAATTATTGAGCATAAAACAAATGGTATTAGCATACCAAGGATCATTAGAGAAAGACTGGGTCGTGTATTGCTGACAGATGATGTTGTCTCCAGCGTTCGCCATGGATTGGGACAAGCATATACCCTTGACTAGTTTCATGGGGTGTATTTCCAGATCAAATTCTTGTAGGATGGCCATCCATTTCCCTCTTCTTTCTCCTAGCTCGCTTTGCATGAGTAAAGACTTCACAGTAGCGTCAGGGACTACAACGATGATTTGGCTCCAGAGAATGTAATGTCAGAACTTCTTGACAGCCCTGACCAGCACAAAAGCTTATTTTTCAAGAGGTGGGTGCTTAACTTCAGCATTTTTGAATGGAGAACTCATGAAGGCGATTGGCCTCTCCTCTCCTTCTTCTCTCCGTTGAGTTAGGACAACTACACAAGAATGTTCAGAAGCAAAAGAGTAAATATGGAATGGCCTCAAGTAGTTAAGGCTGGTGAGGACTGGAGCTTCCGAAATGGATCGCTTGACTTGAGAAAATGCAGCCTTCGCCTCATCATTCCACTCTATTTTAGAATCCTTCTTCATCATTTCATTTAATGGTTTCACAATTTCTGCAAAGCCTGTGATAAACTTTCTCACGTAGTTGATCTTTCCAAAGAAGGATCTCATCTCTTTCTTGCTTCCTGGCATGGCTATTGTTAAAATAAATATTCAAAAAGCTCCCTTCGGGTTTCTTTTGTAATTGTGTGTCTGTCGGCGTATGCATCGCCAAGTTTATTCGACTTTCCATCAAGTTTTGATCTACCACTTTGCGCATCTCCTCTTCGCAACTTCGGGTAGCAGCTTCCCTTTCGGGTCTTGAGGAGCTGCGCTAGGCACCCACGTGTCTCACTTGCGGAGGTTTTTATTTCTTTTTCCTTAAAGTCTCTTTGGGTTGCGAAAGCCTTCTACAGGGGCCGTCATTTCTAAAGATTGTTAGAGGAACCTACATCTTGCTACATGGCGGTATATGACAAGTTTTTCACGCGGGAATGAAATAAACAAATACGGGCTGTGTAATGCTTGCGCTGGGTTTTCTTTTTACTTTCTAAGAGGTGTTAGCGGGCCCTACCTTCTGCTAGGTGGCAACCATTCGTAGATCTTTCAACACAGCAGGGATGTGAGCAACCGCGGGCTGTGAAACACTACCACGCGTCTTTCGCACCCAGTTGATGCGGCTTTCTCTCCACTAAAACAAGGACCTCAACCCATTGGACACGTGTTGCATCTTCGCAATCTCTCGACAACAATAAGAGAAGTTTTCATTCGGGCAGCGATAGGCTGCCATGTGCCTTACAACTGATCCTTGAAGCAGGCGATAGGTTGGCTGAAGGAGATTATGCTATTGGGTGCCGCTCGTCATGGTTCTTTGAAGTGGTGGATGACACTTGTCGCCTCGAGCCTGGCTGGGACCATTGCCATCATTATGAAGGGCGCGCTTGCACCGGGATGACCAGATGCTATGTTCTAACTCGTTGCCGTTGTAACAGCATTGAGAATTTTCTGATTCTGGCATCATTGCAGGGGATTGTGGGATATTTTCTGTTACAGCTCTCCAAAGCGGTGGGAGTTTTCTCTCCGGCTATATATACTCTCTCTGTCGATGAGAGAAGGGGTCCAAGAAAATTTAGAAAAAAGGATATTGGTTTTAGAAAGAGACACCGGGCCTCTTTTACATGTTTATTTGCAAGAAACTTTCAGACTATGCCCACTGTTCGGCCTTTCTGTTTTTCATGTTTTGATTAAACTGTAAACTGTGCTTTATACTGTCTTAAGCATTTCATTTGAAATGACTTCTATATATTGAATACAAGCTTTCTTATCTAAATCATGTCTAAATGACTCTTCTTAGTAGTAAGGATGTATTCAATACTATTTTATGTCAATAAATGAATTGTTTATGCTATAGCTTTGAGTCCCCAACGTTTTAGAACGTGACAACACCATTCAGGCCCCTAAATCTATGATTTATCGTACCCATCAGCAAACTTTGGCACATCGCCTTAGATTAGATTTTGCTTCATTATATCTGTTTCTTTTTCCCTTTCTAAAAAAATATTATAGAAGAAGTCGACTTCTTTAAAATCTGTAGGTCACTCAGTTTGGCGCAAAGGGTCCCCCTTGAACTGAGTTTCCCATAAGGCACTGTTACCTCGCCAATTTTTGGCGTCAACAGTTTGTCCTTTTTCTGGCACGCCTGGTGGGACCTGAACTAATGAAATTGCCTTGTAGAGGGGTGTATGAGCCATCGGCCTGTAACTAGATCCCAGACTGCAAATAACCCAGGTTTACTAGTACCTTCGCTAGGACAGTCCAGGGCGCAAATCAGTTAGTAACTGTTCCATTCCCACCGCCCTTTCTTCTCACCATGTTGTCGGCCGTGAACAAAAACTATGTAGCATGGGATGCTGGAAATCCCCTGGTAGCTCTGGTAGTGCCTGCTGTTTGGGGCGCTATCCCGGTTTCGGCCCTGAAAGCTCTTCCCAAATTTGCCGAAGATAACACAAAAACACTAGCGAAACATTATAGGATGTAGCAGATGTATGTCTGGTACACAATATTACAGCGCAGAATATAGCCCTGAGGCTCCTCGCTGCGTCCTTCAAAGGTAAGGCTCTGGATTGGTACCGCACACTGACTCCTAATTCAATTCGCACTCGGGATGACCTCGGAGATCCATTCTATGAAAAGTTCTCAAATGACGGAGATCGTTCGTCGTTATATTATCAGCTATCCATCATAAGACGAGCGCCCCAGGAGGCTCTAACATATTTCAATGCCCAATTTCACTCAAATTGGCAGAGGATTCCTGTGACTATCCGCCTGACTCCAGAACTGGCATTCATATTTTATCTGAAGTCCATTAACCCTGATATTTCTGTGATGATTAAGTCTTTAGGAGGAGCCACTCTACCAAATGCTTATGTTATCACTATCAAAGCTGAGAATCATTTGATAGATTGTAGAAAGTTGCCTCCTCGACCTACTATCCTGATATTTTCTGAAATATCAAACTCTGCACAAGAGGTCGCATCGACTAGTGTGGCAGCAACTCCCCAGTCAATGTACTCATATGCGGCCGCTCCTGAAAGCTTGGCTTCTACATCGGGTTCTTCCAAGGATGAAATAGGCGACCTCAAAGAGATGTTGCGAACTATAGTAAATGACATAACAACTCTCAAGCGGAACCAAGCAACGCCTCCATAGCCCGCATATCAAAACTATCATGGTGGGCGGTCTACTTATCAGCAAAATCAATATCAGAGTGGGCCTCGCACTAATCCACCAGCGCCGACTACCAACCAAATGGTCTCGGTGCCTACTCCGCTCACAAGTGCATCGCCAAGCTCGAGTAAGGAATTAACCACGGGACAAAACAATCTTATTAATGATATCAATCCATGGTGTTTCCCCTGCAATGATGCACATATTCCCCGAAATTGTCCACGTGGCAACTTACAACAGAAGGTGGCAGAGCAACGCAGTCAAGGTATTATAGCAGAAAATGGAGGACATGCTTATGCCTCGCCAATGGAGAGTGCGGTCCTTACCACGCAAATGCAAAGAATGTCTTTAGAGCAAGAATTTGACATTTCTCCTGATCATGCGCTCTTCTTTTAGATGGAAGATGAGCAAACGGTGTTTGCTAATGATGCATCCATATCTAAAACACCGCAGGTGCAATCTAACTATAACACGCGCTCAAAGAGGAGATTCACCGATGAGCCTATTGTTTCACTCCCGGACACCCCACAACACAAAGGCGTGTCCGATCAAATTCCTGGTGCTTCGACCGTCTCTTCGCCTTCTCAAACATGGAAGAAAATTATTATAACAAGAGCAAAGGAGCAGAAATCTCCGAGCTCGTCACCTTTTAATGTGGTGGAGCAATTAAAGAAATCATCCGCTAATGTGTCTTTATGGGACATTTTAGCTATCCCGGAACATAAGACTATGCTACAGAAGGCGCTTCAGCAAGAGATCAACTCAGCACCAACAGAGCCGTCTGCCAGTACAGAGGTGGTTTATCAAATACCAACAGCTAAGGTTCTTGCAGACAAAGCAAAGGAACCCCATGCAGAAGGCGGAGGTAGGCCAAAACCTCAACCCTTCTTGACTCTCATTGTAGGGGAAAAACTATTACACAACACTATGATTGATTCTGGCGCTAGTACAACGGTTATGCCAAAATTGATAGCCAAAGCCTTGGGACTCAGCTACGAACAGGTATGAAGAAGGGGGTGATGCAGCTGGATGGAAATAAAGTTGATACTGTGGGTGTCATCAAAGCGCTTCCGTTAACTCTATTTTCCTGCCCAAGTATCACAGTCCCGCAAGATACAGTGATCATAGATGTTCCTCCTATGTTTGGTCTCTGTCTCTCTTGAGAATTTACTTCAAAGGTGGGCAGATATTTGTCTTTAGATTGGTCACATCTAATACTTAGGACCAAGCATGGCGCAAAAATGAAGATAGATTCAGAGGCTCTCAATTTCGAACATGTGGCGGATGAGGTCCTGATCAATTTTGAGGCCGCACATACCTCTATCACCAAGCAGGACATGTATAGTGTTGAACTGCTAGAGGAAGAGAAGGTGAGTGGAGATCGAAATGATAAGGAAGATGCTCTGTTAAGCAAACACATAAACAATGATCCTTTCGGGAATTATCATGCTACCGGATTGGGCACATATGTGATTTATGATGAAGACTAGGTTCTTCCGAAGGTCACCAAAGAATTCGACGATAACCAAGCAAATGAGTTGTGGACATTGTATTTTGATGTAGCAAGAAGCAAGGTTGGAGCTGGAGCAGGGGTATGTCTAATATCCCCACAGAATGAAAAGTTGTTGAGGTCTTTCCAATTCCAATTCGCCTGTTCAAACAATGAAGCTGAATATGAAGGGTTAGTCCAAGGCCTAAGCCTAGCGGAACAAATGGGTATTAAGCAATTGATTGTGTTTGGAGATTCTGAACTGGTAGTTAATCAGGTCCGGGGAATTTCCACAGTGAAGAATGTTCGAATGAGATCCTATCGGCATCGAATCTGGGACCTGATTGAAGGTTTTGAAGCTTTCAACATCTTGACTGTTCCCCAAATGCAGAATAGCGATGCAGATCGCATGGCGGTGATTGGCGCTCAGTTTGATCCTATCTCTGACTTGCTTCGGAACAAATATTCAGTGCGAATGCTTGTTCGACCAGCGATTCCCGACAATGGTTAGAGTTGGCAAGTCTTTGAGAGCGATAAGCACATCACCTCGTTTATCCAGCACTCAGGGGAATTTGCTGATCAACTTCAACCAAAGATCGCCGAGGCCTATGAAGGACAAATTATGCAGCTCAAGTCAAATAAACTTTCGAAGGGGTTAGTTACTCTCAAGAATTTTTTCAATTGTAATGACGCCCAAAATGCTAAGCGGAAGTTCGTGGCAGACGAAAGTAATTATGAAAACCTTTGGGTCTTCAATGGCAGGAATCTCCAGGTCGGAAAAGATGTCCCACAGCGAGATAGAGAAAGGCTTATCAATTTCTGCAAAAAATATGGAGTAGTGGCTTGGTCCTATGATGATCTAGAGGGATACGATCTTGGCATCATTCAGCACACTATTGAACTAACAGAAGGTGCAATACCAGTCCGATAGAAGCAGAGGCCAGTCAACCCTAAAGTTGAGGCCCTAATGGCACAAGAGCTAACCAAGCTCATTGATTCACGTATTGTCTTCCCAATCAAACATATTACTTGGGTATCAAACCTAGTACCAGTCAGAAAGAAGAATGGTGATATCCGCTTATGCGTGGACTTCCGAGACCTGAATAGAGCATCTCTGAAAGATCACTATCCATTGCCTTCTATGGAGTCAATCCTCCAAACTGTCGTAGGATCGAAAATGTTCTCTCTACTGGATGGATTCTCTGGCTATAACCAGATTCAAGTTAAAGAAGAAGATCAGCACAAGACTACATTCACCACCAAGTGGGGAACATTTGCATATGCTAAAATGCCTTTTGGTTTATCCAATGTAGGGGAAACTTTCTAGCGAGCTATGGACATCGCATTCAGCGAACTGATCAATAAGTTTATTCTAATCTATTTGGATGACCTTACTGTGTTCTCTAAATCTAAAGATGATCATTTTGATCATTTGGAATTAGTTTTTCAAAAATGCCAGGAGTTCGGGGTTTCCTTAAATCCAAAGAAATGTGTATTCGGAGTACCGCAGGGTAAGCTGTTAGGGCATGTTGTGTCAAAAGAAGGTATTTCAATTGACCTCGAACGAGTAAAGGCTATCAAGGAGCTTCCCCTTCCGGTAAAGAAGAAAAGTGTCTAGTCTTTTCCAGGCAAGGTAAATTTAATCAGCAAATTTGTTTCCAATTTTGCGGGAATGATTAGGCCGATCACCCTAATGCTAAAAAATGATCAAATTTTTAAGTGGACAATGGAAGCTCGGGAGGCTTTTGAAAAGGTCAAGGAAGCAATCTCCACAGCCCCGGTGCTGATTAATCCAGATCAATGCAAAGATTTTATAATATATGCCTTCAGTAGCAAGTCCAGTATTGCTATTGTTCTGACTCAAAAGGATAGTGAAGGAAAGGGAGAGAATCCAGTGGTGTTCTATTCCCGAACCCTAAAAGAATATGAGGTGAATTATAACTTCATCGAAAGACAGGCCTTTGCAATAGTAAAGGGACTTAAAAAGTTCCGCCATCTAATTTCCCACAACAAAGTTCTAGTATATGTCGGACATTCTAGTGTACGTGAATACATCATGGAATGAGAGATTATAGAAAAAAGGGCTAATTGGATTACCAAGATCCTGGAGTATGACATCGAGGTCAGGCCTACTAAGATTGTTAAAGGCAGAGGACTGCGTGAATATATGGCACAGAACGAGGAAGTACCTACCAAGGAGGAATAGCCAGAGCTTGTCCTGATAAATGGATCGGGATCGGAAGATGATTGGCTAACAGATAGAATGAACTTCATGCAAACCAGAAGGTATCCGCCAGGCCTCTCACCCCAAAAAAGAAGGTATTACTGGCTTTAGAATTGCGGATATACGCTGATAGAAGGAATCCTTTTCAAAAGAAATTTCAATGGTGTGCTCCTGTGATGCGTTACTTCAGGGGAGGCGCAGAGGATCCTTGACGCATTTGACAATAGCGACGAAGGTGGACATTTCTCCGCAAAAACTACCACCATCAACGTCCTACGAGCTGGATATTACTGGCCTACACTTTTCAGTGACTCCTACTCTCTGGTAAGGGCTTGTAAAAAATGTCAGTTCTTCTCTGATAGAAGGAAGAATTCAACGATGCCCCTCAAACCTATCATGGTGGATGAACCATTTGCGTAATGGGGCCTGGACTTCATCGGAATGATCAATCCGGTTTCTAGTGCTGGACATAAGTGGATTCTAATGGCTACAGATTACTTCACAAGGTGGGCAGAAGCTGTTCCCCTTAAGGGGGCAACAGAAACAGAGATTGTAGACTTCCTCGAAGCACTAGTGACAAGGTTCGGCCCTCCGAAGACAATCATTTCAGACAACGCCAGAGCATTTCTAGGTACAAAGGTATGTCACTTTGCATTAAAAAGTGGCATATTCCTTAAAGCCTCATCAAACTATTATCCACAGGGAAATGGCCTAGCCGAGTCAATAAACAAAAGCTTAGTCCAACTCCTTAAAAAGGTTGGCTCAAAGCACCAGAAGGAATGACATAAAAATCTCCAAAAAATGCTCTGGGCAAACCGTATAACTCCTAAGCAAGTCCTTAAGACTTCACCTTATGAGCTGGTATATGGGAAGGAAGTGCTGTTACCTATCTCTATGGAGATCCCATCAATACAGTTATTGAAATCCCTGGAGATAAAACAAAATGAAGCCATGGAGGTCCGGCTCGCCAAACTATTGGAAGTACAAGAAAAAAAGGAGAATTCCCTAATAGCAATGACAAGCCGTCAACAGGTGGTCAAACGATGGTTTGACAAGAAGGCTTCCGACCAAGGTCTGAAAAGTGGAGACTTAGTGCTAAAATATGACAATAGGGCTGCAAAGCCAAGTCAGCACGGTAAATTTGATAGCCTATGGGAGGGACCCTTCAAAATCATTCGGTGCAGGCAACACAATGCTTTTGAGCTGGAAAATATGGAACAAGAGCCGTTAGGAATCCCGATCAATGGGATTCATCTTAAGTTGTTCCATTAGGCATTAAGCTCTACCTTGTACAGATGTAAATAACGCTTTTATTTTCCTTTCCTGTGTTTGGCCTGTTCTTTTTCTAAAATCAGTTGTCTTTCTACGCATTTGCTCATTATCGTTGGCGAGTAAAACACCAGAGTTGCTTTACACAAAATACACTCATGCATGGAGAAATAGCATACAAAACTTGCAAACCCAAAAAATTTTAAACACAGAAGCAAAAAGAGCATGGATTTTCCTTAAAACAAAAAGTATATATTTATATATATGTTCTTTGGTTACAAAATGGCTGGGATGCCGATTTCCAAAATGTACAAGTATCAAAGTATATTATATATACAATAGCCTTTTATCAGGCTTATCTAAAGCAGGAAAGTTACATTTTGAGCAAGCAGGCAAAGCGGTTATCTATCCAAAGGCATGACTGGCAGCAATCGACGCATTCACTGCAGCGTCCACTTCTTCCTCGTCCACGGGGCATGACTGGCAGCAATCGACGCATTCACTGTAGCGTCCACTTCTTCCTTGTCCACGGGCTCCTTGACGGCACTGGCAGCATCATTTGACGCAACTGTCGTTGGCGGTGAAAACACCAGGTTCCTGAAGTCAGTGTACCAGTCTACGTCGTAGAAAGGTATCATGTTGTAGCTCTGAAACAGGAAGTGTAGGGCCTGAGTAACCCTCTGCTGGTGCTGGTCACAGGTCTGTAGGTGGAATCCGCTGAGGAATGACAACCAAACGATGACAGCTTCTTTCTCAATAAAGCGACGCAGGTCGCTGGCTGTTGGCAGGCCTATTCTATATGCAGCATGTGCAACGACCTCACCAAGCCCATTCAGGTATTTCTTCGGGAAGATTTTTTTAACTAGCTTCAGGATAAGTGGCTGAGGAACACAAATGTCCAGCATGGACACTACAAAGTGGGAGCATATGTCGATATTCACCCTATACTTATCCTCATATTCTATGCAATCCTTGTCTAGGACCCACTTAATGGCTACCAGAACCAACGAATGCTTGTTCTTCGTCATCCTTTTCAGCCTCCTAGTAGAAATCTCACCTAAGAACGACGTCTATGACTTAAACGAGGTTAGGAAAATTGGGGTATCCATTGTTCTGACACTGTACCTAGTCTTCTAAGATAATGTCGAATTTTCTCACCACCTAACCTATGAAAGGACTTGCTTAGCACTCTGCTACTGACCTATCACCTCTTAAATGCTAAGTATGTTTTGCTCACTATCGACTGGCCTATTTATAGAAAAATCGACAAGGCACATGCCAATCCGCCTCTAAAAAACATGTTATGCTAGCTTCCATCTCGAAGGTCGAGTCTGCATTTGTTCACATTTTCGGGCCAGTACATCCATGATAGCACGGCCCAAGGCGTGTTTAATTAAATGAAGTTGATTAATTAGTCTTAAAAAGGTGGCATTTCTTAGTGAAGGGATGTATGGCCGTAGGCTATTGTGTCACCTCTCAAGCGCATCCCAGAGCCCAAGGCGATACTCATCTTTTCAGGCGGTGATCGTTTGCTTGGCGTAATCATTCCGGCCAGGATATTAATTGCCAACACATGCTAACACAAGGCTTGAAGGCCAGTTGCAAGCTCCATTTTCAAAAATATCAGGGCGTATCACATGATCGCGTAAATGTAATAATGAAATCCGGCCGCTTCGGAATAACAATCAGCTCATCTTGCACGAGTTGCAAGATTAATGGTACATGCCAAATTAAATGCAGAAGGCTTGCTCTCGCCTACCACCTTGGGAAAAGGTTGCTATTATTGCATGAAAAGGCTTAATATTTCAAAGGCTTTTACAAACGCAAGGGAAGTGTAGAGTGGTTTTCTGTCTGTCTATCTAGAGCAAGCAAATTTGCAGGCTAGGAGTTTACAGATTCTTCAGAGAAAGGAAAATGTCAGAATCTTCAGCTCAGCTGATGCAAGAAGGGATTAGCTAGGAATTTTTCACGGCTATTTGTTCCTCGGTTGAGGTATATGTCTACGAGGATTTAGTGTACGCCACGCCAAGTATACCCATCAAGACGCGAAGAGCCCACACGAAGGAGCTGGATAGACCTAAAGAATGGAGTAACCAAAAAAAGGTTAAAGAAAAATGGGATAATATCTATGACCCAAGGCTCGCGAAAAACCCTAAGTCCCTCAGGGAGGCAGCTTGTGCAAGGTTATCAACAACAAAGGTGGATCAATCCACGGCAAGTAGAGTCTGATATAGTGGTCTCCCACAATACATGGTCCCATTGGTGCACTATTGGCCAGAGGTGGTCGACGCAGCTATTCGGCGCTATAACCCAGATACCCACTACATTGAAGGTCGCAACTTAAGGGTGCATATCAACCCAGAAGCCATCTGGCATATGTTATGTATCCCGGATCCAAGTAGAAGGAAGGAGACTATCGAGCCTTTTCGCCCAAGCAAGGGGGAGAAAATATGGAGGAAGATGAAAACCGGCTCAGATTTCTTGTTAGAAGAGACTGGTAAGAAAGGTATCGCGTCTGCTAAAGCACCAAGTATCCCATTATCACGTGGGTCATTCTGCGATGATCTCCAGAATGCCATGTCCATGCTGGCATTTGTTTGCGGCCGAGACTCTAATGAAAATATAGAGGCTTTTCAGCTGGGACCTGTAATACAGTTTTGCAAACAGCATGAACTCTTCTGGTATGATTTTGTTGAGTTCATGGTTGAAGAAATAAAATAGCAAATTGAGAATTATCAGGTGGAAAAGAAGTTTAGATTTCTTTCCTACCTGGTCCACATGTTCCTGCATCAGAATCCAGATTTCTTCGCCCGATTTTTCCGCTATCAATTTTTGATGAGCAGAATAAAAGAAAGCCGGTGTCTACATGGACACATTTCCTTTCCGCAACATATGACTATTATGCATTCGCGGACTATTTCATAGCCCCGATTTTAAATGATTTAATCAGAGAAGGTGATATTGTCCAGCTCACTCAGGAGTAGACTGGATTTATGCAAAGCTACACCCCTGCTTGTGACTGGTTCTTAGGCAGGGATTTCACAATCCTTCGAATTTGAGGTTTTACTAGAAAACCTTTCCTGCTCCCAACTTGCATCACAGATAGAGTGCTCGCGCTAGAAATTTTTTGGCAGGTGTGTGTCATTGATTTCACTTTCTGTAGCAGCAGAAGGGTCAAGAAGAAAGGATTCTTCACTTGTCCGAAGAGTTTCAAGTCGGTAACTCTGATTAAAAAATAATTGCACAAGTTGTTAGAAGAGAAGCTAACACATTTAGGGTTGGTACTGGTAAACGATAAGTGGAGGTACAACCCTTTCAACAACTTATCAGAGCCACATATGAAAGTTACCTATGTTTCCCAACCATACTAGGAGAAGCGGCTTAATCTGCGGACGGATAGAGATGAGGATTTTGTTGAATTAACGCAAATCCCTACGCCGGACACTAGAGGCCCATGGCACAAATTCTACTTTCTAGTGGTTGTGGCCAAGGATAATATTCTCATGGAGCGCAGCATGTATAACAAGTTGAAGAGGGGTGAGGAATGGAATGATGAAAAGATAAGAGCTTTCTGGAAATATTGCCAGAAAATAGCACAGTTGGATGCTCCTTATAATCAATTGAAGGATGACCAAGAATTTAATAGATGGTGGAAGGAAGGCCACCCCAGCCCGAGCTCTAGTGTTGACAGGAGCGAAGAAGGAGAGGGATCCGAGGAGCATGAAGAAGAAGCGGTGACATCATCCTCCTCAACTCAAAAGGGCGAAGCTTCCAAGCAGATCGCCTATGTGGCCACGAACGTATGCTTTAATATATCAAGAGGCTCGCATACACGCACTTGGGCCGCTAAACTAGCTAGGCTAACGCCTCAGCAGAAGGATCCAACTGCCGAAGTTAGTGAGTGTCTGCCTGTGAAAAGGCAGTGCACGGAAAGTATTATCGGAGGGGTTTTGCAAGAACCCGCTGTAGGAGAAGTGCCCACTGCTAGCCAGATACCAGAGTTTTCAGGGGAGTCACAAACGATCCTGGAACCACCACCGACTAGTTAACAAGTATATTTCACTCCTTCTTTTCTTCCATCTCATTCCTTCGTATTTGCCCCTTCTTTACTGGCAATTCCTGCCATAGGTCCAAGCCCTCCACCTTCTGCTTCTGGTCCAGCTCATTCGGTTGGATTTGCCCAGTTTTCACAGACCCACCTGTTGATAATCACTCCTGTGAGTATGCTCACGCCTACCGTTGCCGCTCAGACTGTCCTCACCTCGCTTTCAGAAAATGTTCCCCTTGTTGGCCCCCATTCTTTTTCTGCTATGCTTACTGATCCTCTTCCATTGCAATAAGCTAATACCCAGCCAGCAACTACCCTTCCCTGGCCAATAAGTCTTACGACTGAATCCCCGATTCAGCCGCTACAAATTCCTAGCCCTACTGATAGTTCTCAGGCAAAGCTATGGAATATGCCACACTTTTCTCCACAAACAGTCACTCTCTAGAAGAAGCAAATACGCGCGCCTATGAAAATTATCTATCCCTATACTCTGCCTTCTGGTGTTCCTTTCGCAGGTGGGCTAGTTTCATCACTAGTCGAATTCATAGCATAGATAGATTGTGGAAAAGAGGCGCACGTAAATAGAATGAGGCAATGCAAGGCCAAGGATGACAATGCTCCCGCCAAGCCTAGAGTACAAGCTTCGTATGATGAGGCCCGACAGGGATTAAAATTCGCGACCATGTACCTAAGGATAAACAAGCCTCAGGGAGAAATGCAACCCGAAGACTATGAGATCTATACTGTCGGACTTGACATGAAGGTAGCCCGGCCACAAGATAAGGTCGAGATTATGGAGGAGACGCAACAGGTGGTCACTTCCGACTTCCTCAAAACTAGTCGCTAGTTAAAGAAGAAGGATGAGCAGCTCAAGGCAGCCAAAGAAAGGGTGAATTTTTTGGAGACAAAGGAGAAATCCTTAGAGGTAGATATCGTCCGAATGACTGAAAGGGCGTTGAAAGCAGAGAATGAGAGGAACAAACTTTAGGGCGAAATTGCGAAGACCTAGTTTGTCGACCCAGGCTTAATAAAAGAATTGCAGAGCCAAAACTAGGCGGCGTGACAGAGCCTATAGTCAAAAGAGGAAGAACTTGAACGCGTCCTCCTTGAGTATAGTCAGGGGATGGAAAAAAGTGGTGAGGAGTTGGAGCACCTACAAGAGCAGTGTGAGCAAAGAATACAAGAGAAAGAGGCCGAATTTAAAGGCCTGAAGGCTAAGCTAGAAGAGGAACTCCGAGAGACAAAGGCTTCCTTGGAAGAGCAATCAGCGAATCACTCCCGAGCCGAATAGAATTGGAATAAAGAAATGAGCAGCTATGCGGAACAGTTGGCATCCGAGAAAAAAAAGGCAGAGTTATCTGAGGCCCTTATTTCAAGAGATGCGGAGATTTCTTTGCTTAAAGCCTCTCTATTGCCTACCCCTACCCAACCTGATGTCATTCCATTGGTTAGACAATTGTACATTTCTCACTAGGAGAAAGTTAAGACCTTTTGCCTAACACTGCAACTTACCCTCTGATTTATCAACAAGGCATCAAGGCTCAATCAAGAGGCCCATGACACAATAGAGCAGTTCCCACGTTTCATCCCGGAGAAGGTTCCTAAGGCAAGGGACTTTCTCAACAAGTTATACTCAGTCTCAGATGAAATCCTAGCTGAGGTGGGTATCGAAGATCGGGACACTGCTGCTCAAACAGCAAATAAATTCATTCATTGTCACTCCACTTTCTAGCGCACTAAAGCAGCAGCGACTTTTCTTGGTAAGGCACTGGATGGCATTCGAAGAAGTTTCTTTGAATTAGGCAAAATAGGGTTGTCGTCCCCATTCATCGAAGATAGCTTTATTGCCACAACTACACAGATTACAGAGGTTATTGAGCAGAAGGAGAACGACCCGAAGGCATTCAGGGAGTTCAACAGCTCCCCAACGCAGCCGATATTGAGGTGATCATTCATCCACTCTCGCAGTTGCTTTTCCATATCCAAGCAGGCGCCAACCTACCTGAGGTACTGCCTCACAAGGAAGCTATCGATCTCTGCGAGACACAAGAAAATTTGCACAGCATGGCAAAACCGTCTGAAAGTGAATGGTCGCCTTTGCAGGCTGCTCTTTCCAAACTCTAACTCTATCGCCCTATGGATAAAGCTCTGATCTACCGAACCAGAAATTTTTTTGGGTTCTCCATTCCTTATCCGAAATGCTCCTCATAGTCGCCAAAAGTTGTTAAAATAAATATTCAAACAGCTCCCTTCGGGTTTCTTTTGTAATTGTATGTCTGTCGGCCTATGCATCGCCGATTTTATTCGGCTTTCCATCAAGTTTTGATCTACCACTTTACGCATCTCCTCTTCGCAACTTCGGGTAGCAGCTTCCCTTTCGGGTCCTGAGGAGCTGTGCTGGGAGCCCATGTGTATCACTTGCGGAGGTTTTTTTTTTTTCCTTAAAGTCTCTTCGGGTTGCAAAAGCCTTCTGCAGGGGCCGTCATTTCTAAAGATTGTCAGAGGAACCTACATCCTACTACGTGGCGGCATATCGCAAGCTTTTCATGCGGGAATGAAAGAAACAAATATAGGCTACATAATGCTTGCACCGGGTTTTCTTTTTACTTTCTAAGAGGTGTTGGTGGGCCCTACCTTCTGCTAGGTGGCAACCGTTCGCAGATCTTTCAACATAGCAGGGATGTGAGCAATCGCGGGCTGCGAAACGCTGCCAAATATATTTTGCACCTGGTTGATGCGGTTTTCTCTCCACTACAACAAGGACCTCAGCCCATTGGACACGTGTTGCATCTTCACAATCTCTCGGCAGCAATAAGAGAAGTTTTTATTCGGGCAGCCACAGGCTGCCACGTGCCTTACAACTGATCCTTGAAGCGGGCGATAGGCTAGTTGAGGGAGATTATGTTATTGGGTGCCGCTTGTCATGGTTCTTTGAAGCGGTGGATGACACTTGTTGCCTCGAACATGGCTGGGACCACTACCATCATTACGAAGGGCGCACCTGCACCGGGATGATCAGATGTTGTGTTCTAACTCGTTGTCGTTATAATGGCATTGAGAATCTTCTGATTCTGACATCATTGTAGGGGATTGTGGGATCTTTTTTGTTACAGCTTTCCAAAACGGTGGGAGTTTTCTCTCCGGCTATATATACTCTCTCTGTCGATGAGAGAAGGGGTCCAAGAAATTTTAGAAAAAAAGATACTAGTTTTAGCAAGAGACATTAGGCCTCTTTTACATGTTTATTTGCAAGAAACTTTTAGACTATGCCCACTGTTCAGCCTTTCTATTTTTTATGTTTTGATTAAACTGTAAACTGTGCTTTATACTGTCTTAAGCATTTCATTTGAAATGACTTCTATATATTGAATACAAACTTGCTTATCTAAATCATGTCTAAATGACTCTTCTTAGTAGTAAGGATGTATGCAATACTATTTTATGTCAATAAATGAATTGTTTATGCTATAGCTTTGAGTCCCCGACATTTTGGAACATGACAACACCATTCAGGCCCCTAAATCTATGATTTATTGTGCCCATCAGCAAACTTTGGCGCATCGCCTTAAATTAGATTTTGCTTCATTATATCTGTTTCCTTTTCCCTTTCCAAAAAACTATTATAGAAGAAGCCAACTTCTTTAAAATCTGAAGGTCACTTAGTTTGGCGCAAAGGGTCCCCCTTGAACTGAGTTTCCCATAAGGCACTGTTACCTCGCCAATTTTTGGCGTCAACAACTATCTTCAAAATGGACTCAACTCTGTCTAGATCAATTGATATTCCTTTTTTAGAGATTACGTGTCCTAAAAGTTTCCCTTTAGAAACCCTGAACACACACTTTTTGGGATTCAAGGAAACACCATACTAGATACATCTTTGAAGAACTTTGGCTAAGTTTGCAGCGTGGTTCAATCTATCCTTGGAGAACACTGTCAAGTCATCCATGTAAACAATAATGCATTTACCGATTATGTCCTTGAATACTATGTCCATGGCATGCTGAAAAGTTTTTCTAGTGTTTATCAGGCCAAATGGCATCCTTCTGTATACAAACGTTCCCCACTTGGTAGTGAAGGTTGTCTTCATTCTATCTTCACAGTTGACCATTACCTGATTGTATCCAGAGTAACCATCCAAGAATGATATCATTTGAGATCCATTGACGGTCTGCAATACTTCGTCTAGTGAAGGGAGTGGGTAGTTGTCTTTCTCTGATGCTCTATTCAGATTTGTGAAGTCCACACATAGCCTAATCTCTCTGTTTTTCTTATGGACTGGAACTAAGTTAGCCACCCATGTCGAATGGTGTATAGGGAAGATTATCCTTGCAGAGAGTAATTTTTGAACTTCTTTGAGGATCAATGGTTCAATCAAGGCATTGACAGGGCATTATTTTTGTCAGAATGGCTTGGCCTTGAGCTTTAGGGGAATAGTATGAGTTATTACAGTAGCATCAAATGTCTTTAGGTCTTCATATCCCCAAGCTATGGCAACAATATCTTTCTTCAATGCCATCAATATGTTTTTTCTGGTTGCTTCAGGGTAGGCCTTCCCTATATAGACATTCCTTTTAGGACCCGAATCAACTAGATTAACCATTTCATACTTGTTGCCCTTATCTTCAGCTGATGCCTTCTCTCGAGCCCTTGGGTCTGAGTCAAAAATTCTTTCCAAGGCCACCATTCCCTTGGGAATGCTATTATTTTGCAAATTAAGGACCCCTTCTGTGTCACAATCTCTCGGGTTCCAATCTCCTTGATCCCTGTTGGATTCATCAATGATCTACCCTTGGAAAACATCTAAACTTGCTAGGAAGGCAAGGATATGCCGATCGTCATCAAAAACCTGAAAAATTCTTGATGCTATTAGGGATAGCAGGGGTGGAAATTAATTCCACTGAGAATTTCTTGAGCTTGAAGCCTTACATAGGTTCCAAGGTACTTACAGCAACAACTAATGAGTCAGCTATATGATTTTCTTCTCTAGGGATCAAGCTAATCCCAAAGGCATCAAAGTCCTTAATCAGGTTCCACACCTGATTTCTATATGCTGCCAGCCTTTTGTTGTGGCATGTGTATTGGCTGTGTACTTGCCTAATAACTATTTCTGAATCTCCCTTGACCATCAAGGCTGTGACTTTCTTCCTCTGTGCAAGCATCAGCGCCCTAGCTAGAGCTTCATATTCTGCTACATTGTTTGTGCATCCAAATTGCAACCTGTAAGAAGCAAAGAAGGTTTTCCCCTTCAGGCTGGTTAGTTCAATCCCAACACCACAGCTTGTCTTGGATTTGGATCCATCGAATGTGAGGGACCATAGTTGATCTTGAGCTGGGGTTGGTCCTTTTGAGGTCCTTGTGGGTAGTTGGATAGAATGAGCCAGGGGTGGGACTACTTGATCTTTTATATCAAATATAGGAAAAGGGCGATCAACCGGTTCCTCAGGCATAATTTCCAATTCCTACACAGACGTATTATGTGACCCGCGGTTATCCTCTCGACATTTGCTTGCATCTTGGGGTTGCTCCTCAAAAATATGTTGATTTGGAAATGTGTCTGAGTCAAGCTTGATTTGAGAAGGAATCTCCTTTGAAAGTATTCTATTCCTGGTTAACATGGTTGCTTCCTTGGCCTCAAATGAGAAGCAGTCTACAAGGATCTCAGGGTGACTTGAGCTAGCTTCCTCAGCTTGGGCAACATGATTTAAAATGTCAATGCAGGGTTGACAAGTCAATTCAGAGTGGCTCTAGTAATGTACCCTGCACTAATTAGAGTAGCAGACTTTGCAAGTCGGTATCTTCTCCCAAGACTAGCTGGTCATGCTGTAGTTTTCTGATCAAGGCCTGTTGATTTTCACTAATTGTGGGGTCAGGGAGTTTTTGTATTGGCAGTCCTTTAGGATCGAGAACGAAAAGGGTTAGAATTTCATCTCTTTTGTAAACCCCTATCATAGTTTCGAAATAGGCTACCTCATTGGGGCAATCATACTCCGTGATGATATTCTTGAGGCGAGACTCACTTTCAATCCTAATCTGGGTGGGAATCCCTCTCCATGGTAGCCACATATGTGAAAAGTCAATTGAGAGATATCCCCCTAGACTTTTCATCAAATCTCTGCTCAGTAGCATACCATAGGTCTTAGGAATGTCTGCCACTTGAATGTCTATGTTGGTTAAGATTCTAGGATCCGATCCTACTAGAACATGTATGTTTCTTAATTCTCCTACCACATTAACCTCTGTCTTGTCAAGTTGAATGACCTTCTTATTCGTTTGAGTGGGGTTTAATCCCAATTTCTAGCATATGGAAAACGACATGACATTACTAGAAGCCCCTGAATCCAACAGACAATTGTGTAGGTTCTTCCCATAAATTCTTAAACTCAGAAGAAAAGGTGGAGTACCTACCTTATTTCTATACAATGCTACATTCACGTCCCTAGCAGGCACTGCTTTGCTCTTTCCTTTTGATTTGTTAGCTTGTTCCAAAGCTTTCAGCACTATCTCCCTTTGGGCAAGGCACCACTTTAAGATGTCAAAGTATGCCAAAGAAGTTTTATGTTTCTGCATCTCAGAAACAATGTCAAATTTTGTATTGCAATTCACACTACCTTTGAAAACACCAAAGGAATGACCCTTGTTAAGGAAATCAGGCAGTCTTTTGGTGGAAGATGGTTATTATTAGCACTTTGATTTAGAGGCACCATGCGATTAGGTGGTGCTGATGTAGTGAATGGACCCTTACTTTGATTTCTCAGGAAGTGACCTCCTTTTGACTGAAACGCTTGGGCATCATATGAATCCTCCTTTGGTTCATTCTCTTCTTGTCTTGGGAATGAAGGTTCCTCTTCAAAGAGGTCATAAGTCATTGTTGTTTCTACTGAGTCACCTCCTTTGTCGGAATTCCCTTGGAAAGTTTGGGCATCTTTGTGTGCCATCTTGACAACTTTCTACATCTAAGGGAAGTTTACTTCAGAATGGGTCACTGTATCATGTAGCCTACACCAGTTAGTCATGAAATTTAGGTCAGCCACATTTGCAGTATGTGAGCTCTCCTCATTAACTTGATAATTATGAGGAACTCCACCATTGTTAGGCCCTATGTTCCATGGTCGGTTGTTATTTGTTCTCTAGTTGTACCCTCTATTTTGGCTTTGATAACCTCTTTGGTTGTAGTTGTTTTGATTAGGGTAGTTCCCTTGGTTTTGGGAAGGGTTCAACCGAAGTTGAGCCATGTTGTTTGTAACTTGAGACAGTGTTTTCTTCAAGGTTTCTACATCATTTGTAAGTTGAGTTGTCTTCTAACTTTCTAGATTCTTAGCAACAGGTGACTGACCACCATGATTTGGTGTTCCAATTTGGTTGTGATGAACATGGAAACTTTGAGGAACCTGTGAACTTTGAGGAACCTATGGTTGTTGAAAAGGATCAGAAGTTCCATTAGCAAAGAATGGAATAGGTGGTTGAGTTTGCAATTCAGACATAGGTCCATAATGTGAAGAAGAGATCCCTGGGACAGTACTGAACAGAGGAGTTGGACTATGCATCTGATATCCTATTGAAGGGAAACCTCCCTCTAGGCTTCCTTGTTGACAACTAATTTGTTGTTGTAGCTTAATAGCTAGATGATAGACTTTGGATAGAGAATCAATATCAGCTGGTTGATAGGTTCTTTGCAAGAACAAGCCAAGCAAGGGGTCTATGACTCTAAAGTAAGCTTGAATGGCACTGTTTTCAGTGACTAAATAGGGATCTTGCAATTTCCTATACATCCATTGGAACCTAGTATTGAACAAAGGTAGGGATTCACCTGGTTCCTTTCTAATAGTGGCAAACTGGTGGTATAAAAGAGTTGGGTCCACATAAACCCTGAACTAATTGATAAAGGCATTTTCCAAATGTGTCCAGGTCAGAATGGAACCTTGAGGAAGATTAAGGTACCAATTGTATGCCATGTCCCCTAAGGAGTAAGGGAATAACCTACAAACTACATCATGATGGGCTATCTGAGCTCTAGTACAAGCATCCTTGAAAGCTTGCATGTGCTCTTCAGCACTTCTTGACTCGCCATGAATGTACTTAGGGTAGAATTTTTCAGGGTTTTTAGGCATGTCGTGAAAACCTCTAGGGATAGTCCCTAATGGAGAGGGATTATTCTGAAAGAACGCCATTGGTGGGGGTGGTGGTTGAGCCAGCTGTTATATGGGTTGAACCAATTGTGATGACAATTGAGACGGATGCGGTGGTGGATTGATGGGTTCCCACTGGGTATTGGCGAAAAGCCTGGTGGAGTGAGCGAAGCTAATAAGGGTGGTATGATAGTTGCCCCAGTCTTGTGACTCTTGTGTCTTGTTGGGATCTTGAGTTCTATAAAAGGTAATGGATTTTCAGTTGATCGAAGAACTCTGTGGGGCCTTTCTAGGGAGAAAAACCCAGTTTTATCCAATTTTCCCTTCTAGGCCCTCCTTCTAGCGCCAGTTCCTATTGACATGTGTTTTGGCACAACAACATGCAAACAAAATATTGCTACTCTATTTCTCCTAAAAGAGAAATACAACACAGGGATGTCTTAGCTCCTAAGGTCTTTGTAGTTGGTTCTCAACTATGCTGATGTCCCTCAGTGGTCAATGTAACAGTAATGTTCAAGGGGCCTGCTGGTGTGAGCTTTTGGATTGTTCTAAGATCAAAAATGAATTTAAACCTACTTTAAATTGGGGTTTCTAAAGAAACATAAAAGATGGATCAAGGTTTTGGTACTGAAAAGAATGATATTTCATCTAACTTAACAAGACTTATTACCTTTCAAGGAATTGCTAACTAAAACTGAAGAAAAAAATTAACTTGTGATTAACACACAGTTGACTTCATTCATAGTGCTGATTTCAACAACTGATTAGAGATTACCATTTAAACAAAACACAAAATAAGATTTTATTCCTTGAAATCTTTCAAAATCAAATGGTTAATTCAAGATAAATACCATTCTGGAACACAATATGAAGTAGACTCGAATCTGGTTGCTTCTACTGTTGGTAAGACAGATAAGCAACATTTACAAAGCTGGCATAATCACCAGTGTACAGAAAACCTGTGTCTTCAGACTGCTTCCATCTACACAAAGGAAAACTGGAAAGATACATTCCATTCTATGCTGAATCTAACTCCTAACTAAGAAGACAAAAGAAGCTCCCTTTACAAAGAAACAAGATGTCGTTTTAGTCCCCTCTACCCTTCAGAAAATTCCTATTCTTCAAGATCTCTCTAAACCTCTCTAATCTATTTCTGCTAACCTATTCTTTTTACTTCTAATAATTTATGGCCTCTAGCTCCTTCTAACTCCCAATCCCCTACAAAGAGGTAAGAATGCCATATATATACACCACCTCCCGAAAAGAATGCTAGCCTCTATTTTTAGGGTTTGCAAAATATCTACGGTGCTAGAGGGTCGGCGTCCAGATCCTTTGAAGAGAGTTGATTCTGCATTAAATGCACCCTCCTGCTGTCCATGCTGGTGAAGGATCATTCCGGGGGTGATCTGTAGATCTTTTTGCAGCTATTGCATTTACTTATATTCCTTCATGTCCATTTTTGAGCTCCAACGGAGCTGCTTTGAATGCCCTAAAATATCACCATTAATGTCGAGCTACCCCTGTCAGTAGACACCAGCTGGCATTATGACTCACGACTTCCTTCCTCCTCTTTGGCTCTCTTCCTGCTCCAGATCTTTCCGCATGTTGATCGTCCCTTGGAAGCAGAGCATCGGGCTTCTCCTTCAGATCTGTATACCATCGTTCCCAAGTTGGTCTATTCAGCTCATGATCTCAGAAAGGGTCCATATCGCTTGCATCCTACAGATTTCCTCCTGATTGGTTAGACATACATCACGCCAAATTCTCGGGCAGTCAACGGTGGTCCACATTGAGTCGCATGTCAGTGAGACACTATCGATGTCTCCCCGATACGATTTCATCCTTTAGCAGTTATTGGCATGGCATGGGTCAATCGGTGAGACATTTCAGTGAGCCCCAAAAGTCACATCGATCTTATTTTTATGTCAGGAAGACAATCCCGTTTCGGGGAGACCTTACCTTGAACTCCTCTTCTCTTACTGAGCCCCCTCTTTGTTGTCAGCAAGACTCCTTACTTGTCGGCTAGAGGCTACAACAAGTTATCCTTGGTTATGTCGATGCCTCCTTCACTGGGAAACCCATCGTTGTCGGCAAGACCTTCAGCGAACTCCCTTTTTGGCAGGGGCCTATGCCAAAATCACTTCGTATCGCCAAGACTCCCTCGGGTCAGTGAGACTTTATACCAACCGAAGTTTCCTTTTGTCGAGCTCAAGAGCACTTCGGGGAGACCTTTACATATTGGTTAGGCCTCATGGTGAGGGAATAACCCTTTGGCGAACTTCGTCGGGAGATACTTTTAGATAAACAACTCGATCCTGCAAAACAAATTCCTTAATTAGTTCTCAAAGGAAAATAAAATATATCATTAATTATCATATTTTTAACTTCATCAAAAGGAAACACAACTCTGGCAGAGGCGGAAGTGGAACCAAGATAGAACTCGAAAGAGGAACCACCTTCAAAACCGGCGGAGGCAGGGCCAAAATCGAACAGGACGAGAGGGTAAACTGGACGAATCCTGGTAGAATCGGGATTAGGACAAAACACGACCCAGAAACCACATCCCTTGCCCTCAAAACTGGCGGGGGGCAGGGCCAAAAAGAGACTAGAACCAGGACCGGATTTGGGATGGGAACGAGCCATGGAAATAATCAACATTTCCAAGTTCATACCCCATCTCGGTTCCGCGTCTGTAAAGGAAGCCAAAACCAAATCCTGGTGGAGCACAACGGGGGTGGGGTCAGGACCAAATCCGAAATTGAAACTTCTTCAAAGTTTCAGTTCTAGATTCCATCCTGATCCCACCTCCGAAAACATAAAGAAGATAAAAGAAAAGGGGAAAGGAAGGAAAAAGAACACACCGCACCCAAATGATCAGAAACGGGGCAGAACAAAATGGACAAAGCGGAACCGGGATCGGAATGAAACCCAAACCAAAAACTTTTCCAAGTTTCAAGGTTCGGTTCCAATTCCGGTTCTGAGTCCACCGGAACAAAACAAAATGCAAAGGGAAGAACCCGATGATGAAGAGAGAGAAAAGGGAAAGGTGGAGTCAGGGTCGGGATGGAATCCGAAAGATAAACTTCGAAGGAAGTTTAACCTTCCAATTCAGACCTGGACCCGATTCCGAGAAAGAACCAAAGATTAAGGTAAAGGACTATCGAAACCGGAACCAGAACCGGGGACGGAACAAGACCAGAACTTGGGAGTAATTTCGAAGTCCGGTATTGGTCTCGGTTCCACCTCCGACGGAACTTTAAAAGGAAAACGCCTAAGGCAGAAAGCCAAAGGCCAAAGGGAAAAGACAAAGGGGGACCCATTTTGTTCCAGAATAAAATGGGGTGGTTATGCAAGGCATAACAAGTACAAACCAGTTTTAATGTTGAAGTTGAATTTTCCTTCCTAACATATGATTTTACTTCCCCTCGTAAACTCCAAATTAGTCTGAATTGACTTCAATTAAATTTGAGATTTGAAAGGTTTGGTCAATTAGAAAATTTTTAAATGAAATGTCTTTCTACATTTTTTATAATTACAATTAAACATATCTAATATCATTAAACACTTTAATAACCAAACCCTTCAAACTTTTAAATTAAATTTTTCTTCATTAAAAACTTTGTCATCAAAGTCCACCAAACTTTTAAAATTAAATCTTTAATATTTTGTAATTATAATAAAATATTTAATTTTTTTCATTTAAAAAATAAATCATGGTTGAAAAAAAATGTAGCGGATGGACGAGGTGAATGGAGTAGGGGTTGCAACACGAGCTAGGGCTTCATAGCCCTAGCTTTGTTGCTAATCTTTTTGTAACATCATAAATTGTTGACCTTGACAATTTCACACTACATGGACACCCTATTTTACCTATAGACTTTAATTATATTAATAATTTATTCATTTCAGGGCTAGATTATAAAAATGTATTAAAACCCCTGATATCCCAACAAACTTGGGCAAAAAAAACTCAGTCAAGGGCGTGGGTGCCCTTCACCTTTAAGGGGACTAATTTAAATTAAATGTTGTGGTGTCGATCCTTGGAGGATTAAAAAAATCCCAAGTCGGTCTATAATAAAAAATGTCAATCGGGATGCATATACAAACAAGTTTTCTTCTCATTTGAACATTAGAAAAGAAAAGAAAATGAAATGAAATTATGAAGAAGCTATTATAATGCACTTATTATGAAGATGTATTTAATTATCCTCTACATGCTAGCTACAACAATCTATTATGTTTTGTGGACTAACCTATTGTAGGTCTTCAATCAATTCAAGCATACATTGAACAACCTTTGGTGGCAACTTATGGTGTGGACATCACTTTGAAAAGGGTTTCATACCAAGGTAACATTATCCATTTACCATTTTCCATTTCAGTCAATTATTTTTTGGCCTCTACTCAACCTAGGGAACGCCCTCTTGATCATCATCATCATTTGTTGTATGTGGAGGTGGAAACACCAAAACGGATTTTGACTTAGGCAAACCCCTATATAGCACAACCTTTTCCCCTCTTTTCATGTGTGCAAGGAAAATTTGGAAGTGTCATCTGGGGAAAGTCACAGGAAACACAAAGCAAACTACAATATAGCATCAGATTTTTAAAGATCCCAAAAAAGCATACTTCCTAGTCAAAGGTACCCATGCGTCTTTGTATCCCTTTTCCAGATTTGCAATTATTTCGATAGTTTCCATTTGTCTGTGAGATAAAATTACATTTTTAGATATAGGGTTTATGTCAAATAGGCTTGTTAAAACACATATCATAATTCTCCTCTTTGCAACTCAAAAGAAACAAACCCTAGGAGATCGGCTCTCCCTTGTGGCAGCAAGCCAATCATAAAAACTCTAGTTGGTTTTTGTTCTAATGTAGGGTAAGAAAAGAAGTTGATCCTAGTTAATGTACTTGTTGGATCTAGGATCTTTTTCCCTACTCTAATTTTTGTGAACTTGGCATATCCTACACTTGCAATTTTTTGGTTTTTATAGCATAAATTTTGAAAATTGATTTACATTTGTTTCATTTTCAAAATTAAGCATTTGCTCTCTTTATTCAATTTAGATCAAAATTACAAGTATTTTGAATTCAATTGCATAATTTCACATTTGATTTTCCTTGTTTAGGGCTTAGATTTGAGTTATTTGATTGTGAAATTTGAGTGAAATCTTAGGTTGTTTTCATTTGTCAAATTGCATGCACATTTTAGTGAAAAACATTGAAAAAGTAAACATTGGCATAGTGTTGTTCACTTCAAAAGCTCAAAAAGTGTTATCTTTTAGCATTTTCAAGATAAAGTCAATTAGTTACAACATTTTAAATTATGAAAATTGTCATTTGAACATGTATTGCATTGGTTTAGAAAAAACATAAAATTTTATGCATATTTGTTTCACATAGAAAATTTAGGTTTTCATGCATTTCCAAAAAATTGTTTTCTTCTAGACCTAAACTTGTGCAGCCTTAGATCCTCAAACATTGTAGTTGATTTTTAGAATTTTAAAAAGTTCAAATCTTGCACCTTTGGTCTAGGGCACCACATCTCTGTCTAATCAATTTGGCATCATTTTTTTTGTGTGAAACCCTGTTTGCGATCTTTGTTCAAATCTAGTTCATGTTTCTCGTAGTTTGTCCTAGAATTTCTAAATTTTGTTGTGCATTGCCAATTTGGCCCTAATTCACCTAGTTCATTACATTTTCATAAAAAATCTTATCTTTATCATCAAGAGTGATCCAAATCTTAACCTACCTGCTTGGTTCTCCCTTGGGGACAACAACCAAATAGTGTTTTGTGCCTAGACTTTTTATCTTCTCAAGATGTTTCCCTTTACAGTCCCTCTCAAGAGATGTGCTAAACCAAAGCTTATCATTTACCCTCCTCATGTGCCTTCAAGTTCTACCTCCCCTCATTATTGGACCTATGTCGAACTAGTCTAAACCTCTTGGCCATTTCTTAAAATTTGCAAAACAACTCACGCACCTAAATGTCTTGCAACAACCAAATTATCATGTAGTGGCTCACACATATAACACTCAAAATAATAAACCAGAATAGAAATAGCAACCTCCATTCCATTTCCTCAATCATGCCTCCCCCCACACCTTTTATTCCTCAACATAATGGCAAAGACTATGATCTTGTTGAGCAACTCTGTATTACTCTAGCCAAGATCTCTCTTTTGGATTTAATTCAAACTTCACCTACCTATCAATGTATGCTCCAAGATGCTTTGTAGAAGATTGTTGTACCACCTTCTATTAAACCAAATGATGTAGTAGCCTTGTTAGATAGCATGAAGACAACAAATTTAGATATGACATTCCCTCAACATGAATTGCCTCCTCCTGAAAACCAAAATCAATATGATGCTCTAGTGATTAGGGTCATTATCAATCATTATGTGGTTAGATGAACTCTCATTGGCGATGGATCAGATCTTAATGTTTGTAGTAGTGATCTTTTAGATAAGTTTGGTGTGGATAAATCTCTTATTATACCTGATGCTCTTTCTATTTGTGGCTTTGATAATGTTGGTAGTAAACCATTGGGAACAATAACATTACTATTAAGGTAGGGCGCATGGTTTTACCTTACCTTATCCATGTCATGTTGAATCCTCTCTCATATAACCTTCTTCTAGGTAGACTGTGGATTCATGCCATGAAGAGATTCTCGTCCACTCTTCACTGTACAATGAGATATGAATATAATAACAAGATATATATGGTTAAAGCAAATGAATTCCAACTCTCTTACTACTTTGATTCCATCTTCAAAAGTTGAACTATTGTCTTTGTTAGATTTTACACCTACTTTCATTTGAGAGTATAAAATCTCACCATCAAAGCCTAAAGATTCAAATATTGTTTCAACACAATCTTGTCATTTCGCTTATCATATTGTAAATAATGATCACAATAATGCTTCATCTTCAAGTACATGTTTTGGTGACAATTGAGGTTCATTAGATTTTACACCCTCCTTTGTGGGAGAGTGCAAAATCTCATAATCTAAACCTAAGGAGTCTTATGTTTCATTTGCTTAATCTTCTTCTACATCAACAAATCCAAAAACATCATCATACCATGATGGTGATGGGGGCTATTTAGCTTTTGTCCCACCTCATGCGTTGGCAATACCTAATCCTAACATTTCAACACCTAAAAATGATTTGCATTCTTGCAAAAGAATCAATTCTTCTCATAATCATTTAGACAAAAAATATCTTCCTCCATTTGAGTTGGAAAAGTGTTGTGGACTTAGATTTAAAATTCTTTCTAAAATTGGATATAATGAAAAGATGAAACAAGGAGTCAAGGATCATGTGAAGTCTACATTGTATCTTGCTAAAAGAGGTTTAGGTTTCCAACCTTCTCCTTCGTCTACATTACATCCTCTTATATTTGTAACTTTTGGTGGAAAGCAAGCCAGTTTTCCTTTACAAAAGAAAGGATTGTCTCCTACTCTTTATCCTCTATTAGAGCAAGAGCATATTTTGTTGAGGCTTATCAAAGCCCACTTAATTACTCTTTCTCCTCCAACACATAAGAAGTTTCATAAACATAAGCAAGAAAATCACTCTTTTTGTGCAAATCATCAAGTGCATGGTCATTCCACAAATGAATGTTGGGCCTTGAGCAATAAAATACAACTTATTGCTTGTGGTGCTATCACTTTTCCATGTGTTGATACACCTATTCATTCTAAATAATAAAATTTTATTTTATTGTGTTGCTCCTCACTATTTGGCATTTGTAACTCCATGTGTTTGCCCATTTCCATTCGTGGTGGTACAATCTTACATGCAACCATATTTCGTACTGTGGTAGCAACACGATAGTCCCTAGCATGGTTGTCCTTGCCTTTACACTTGGGGGGCAAGGTTAAATAGTTTTGGAAGTGTGCATCCTTTTTAAGGATCCCCTCTTCCCCTTTCTTTTCTTTAAAATATTAGCATAGCAAGTATGCTAACATTTTAAGGGGGGCATATCATCCTATCCATTTTTCATTGATATCTTGTGAGATTTGACCTATTGGCGTACCCCCTTGGTGGTGGTGTTGTTTATAATGCCCCCTAAGGCATGGTTATCAATTTTTCCCCTATGACGTTAAGCATTTGTTCCTCACCATGATGTTAAACCTTTGTACACCCCTTGAGGTGATTCATCCCTTGTGATGTTAAACTTGTATGCGCTCCATGAAGTGTGATTTGCATAAGACCTAGCATAATGGAGTTTGTTGGCCTATGAACTTGAACATTTTTACATGGCCACCTAGCCTAATGCAACTTGTTTGCCAATAGAGAAATGGGTTTCATGATTAAACTAGAATAGCATAGCTTACTAGCCTTGTAAAAGCCATCATATTGCATGGACACGTAGCATAACACAACTCGCTAACCAATAGATCTATGTAGCTTATAAATGATTTAACATAACACAAGTTCTTGTTCCTATGGAAGCACCATCATTGTTAATGTTTCATTCAATGGATGACATTTGGTATAGAGGAATTTTCAAACTAAGGTCTCTTTACCTTACTAATTTGAATCCTTTTTAGCTTACTAACCTTGTGTTTATGTTTGATTGCATGCATATCATGTTTGCATTGTGTTGATTATGTGTTTTCTTTGTGTCTTTTGTGTGTTTGCTTCATGTATTTCACATGTTTTCTTTGTGTATTCCATGTGTTATCTTTATGTATTCCTTGTATGCATCGTGTTTTCTTTGTTTACTCTTTTATGTGTACTCCATTGATTGTTCATTGAGTGCCTTATGTATGATTGAATCTTGCCTTCTCTTAACATTGTGGATTGATATGATCCTGAGTTGGGGTGCACCCCTCAACTTGGTGTCATCCTATCTCTTTAGTGTTTCGATAATGAAATCTATCTTCTCCTTACTTTAATGTGAACATGAGTGTAAGTTCATACTCTCACTAAAGTGTGGGCTAAATGTAGTGTTGTAAATTGTTGACCCTGACAATTGCACACTACATGGACAATCTATTTGTCATTTCAATAAATTATTGTTTTGGCATTTTCCCAACCTAGGGCATGCCCTCTTGATCATTATCATTTTTTGTATGTGGAGGTAGAAACACCAAAACAGTGTTTGACTTAGGAAAGCCCCTATACAACACAACTGTTTCCCCTCTTTTCATGTGTGCAAGCCAAATTTGGAAATGTCATCAAGAGCAAGTTGCAAGAAACATAGAGTAGACAATAATAAAAAATCAAAGTTCCAAAGATCCAAAAAAACAGACTTCCTAGTCTAGGGCGCCCACACCCTTGTCCACCCAATTCAAGTTCAACTTTCACTTATAGGTTTTTCTCTGTATCCCTTTTCCAAATCTACAATTATTTCAACAGTTTATGTTTTCATTTGTGTGATGAATTATATTTTTCATATCTAGAGCTTATGTCAAATAGGCTTGTTAAAACACATCAAAATTCTCCTATTTACAACTCAAAAGAACCAAACCCTAGGAGATTGGCTCTCCCTTGTGTCAGCAAGCCAATCATAAAAACCCTAATTGGTGTGTGTTCTAATGTAGGGAAAACAAAAAAGTTGATCCTAGTTAATCTATTTGTTGGATCTAAACTCTCTTTTCCTGCTCTATGGGTGATCCCACAATACTAGTTTACAATTTTTGGCCAAACTAGACACTGAACTGATTTTTTCTAACTAAATCTTCACTTTTGGCACTTATAGCGGCTAAACCGTGAGGAATTTGAAGATGATGCAAACTAGTGATTTGTGACATTGTCTGTAGATTATAAATATATTTTTTTCAAAAAATTTGGAATTACATTGCACTTCTTTTTCCATCTCCTTTGAAAACTTGTTTTTTTCAGTAAACACCATTTTGAAGGAGTGACGCTCATCGTATAACACAACTTTTTTTTCATGAAGAATAAAATTCTAATTTTTTCGAATTTAGATTTGTAACTACGATATCTAGTGTTTCCAATTGGTTTCATAGTGTTTTATTGAATATTTTTTCCTTAATCAAGTTTTGAAGTCAAACCAATTACAATTCAAACATAGGCGAACTGTATAACACAAATTTTGTTGTATGTATCGAAATTCTTTTTTTGTTTGGTTGGATCAAGGACTTCATTATTTGGTGCACTCATATTTTTCAAAAAAAAAATTGATATCTTCTATTTTTCCACGTGCATAACAAAGAGCTTGATTTTTGATGAAAAACCTACATTCACAAGAAATAAAAAATAAATATAATAATTAAATTAAATTTATTTAAAATTATACTTTTTTAGAAGCTTATAATAAGGACTACATTCTTACAAAAAAATTAAATGAATTCATTTGATCCCCCAAAAGGTAAATCAAAAGTGGTTTTTTATCAACATTTTGATAGGTGTAAAGGAGTTCGTTATAGGTATCTTTAAAGATAGTGGGGTTTTATCCAAGGGGGTTTGATCTAAGTTAGTTTGATCAAACCCTCTTCAATTGGAATGCTTTAAATAAAACTTTTTAAGGCTTAAATCAATATATTTTCTAAAAATATGTGATTTCAACAAAAATCATAATCTCCCATAAATTGTAAACCAGCTTTGTGGGATCACCCCTACACTTTTTATTACTTGTTTGTTTTGCATGTTAGAGGGGCAACTAAGGGAAGTTTTCACATTCCATAGCTATGTTGGGGGTAGGTATTTTGATGATTTTGTTGGTTGGGTTGGGATTTTTTGTGGAGCAATTGGATTTAGGGGTGTAGCTGTGAGGGCTCTTTGTGGCCTTAAGTTTTCTTGTTTCTTTCTTAATTATGGAGTTGATTGGATGTTCAGGTGATAAGGAGAAAATGTATTTCTATGATGTGTTGATGGGGTTTAATCCATTGTCGTTCGTCCATGCAAAGACGGTTAATTTTTTGAACAATGCTTTGAATGCAAAGGGTTTGTCTCAAAATGGAGGTCCTTGTGTTCCGAAAGTGAATGGGTACCTAGAGAGGAGTCAAGCTTGCTCAAGTTTAGTGATTCAACTAGACTCGGTTGTAGAGGATGTCAGCTATTTGATGAACCAAGCCTTAATATGCAAGTTTGGGGATCTAGGTCTCACTCCCCTTCTTGGAATTGTGGGCTTGTAGGACTTGGAACCCTGAGGGTGAGATGGAGATGATGTTGGCAGCTAATCATTATTTCATAGTTGTGTTTTCCTATCTAGTGGATCGTAATAAGGCCTATGAGGGGGGTCCGTATTTGTACAACCAAGTGGGTATATTCATCAAGCCTTGGCATGCTAGTTTTAATCATGTAGAGGAGCTTTCATCAAGGGTCCTGTTTGGGTGCGACTCCCTTGGCTCTTGTTGGAATTCTAAAGGAATGATATTTTGCATATGATTGTGTTGTTGTTGGACAAGCTAGTGGGTCCATCACAACAAATGCTAGATAAAAAGGTAATTTCTTAAGCTCGTATTTGTATTGAAAATTATTTAAATAACTATTTGTCAAAGTTGTTGAAAATTCGTCTTGGCTCCACACCTTGGATACAACAGCTTAACTGTGAAGCTCTCCCATTTCAGTGTTGGATATGCCATGAGTATAGGCATTTGTAGAGGAAGAGTCCTAAATTTAACCCTGCAAGGGCTACAACCAATGGGGCTTCAACCAATGTGCTTTCTCACTCAAAATTGATTAAGGATGAAAGGAAAGCCCTTATGATGGAGGGGGCTGCAAATAAGGAGGGTTATGTTCTAATAAAGCCTCGTAACACGAGAAGAGGTCATATTCAACAATGCTTCCAAATTGTGGTGGAGGGGTTAATATCAACGCATTGGTGCACAAGGCAATGTCAAAGGGGTTGTCTATTTATGGAACTTGCATAAGCATTATCCTCTTTGGTGGATTTCTAGTAAACATTCTCTGTGTATGGTTGCCTCTAGTTTTGATTATGGAGAAGTTTTCTTGCTAACCAAAGTTTATGCTCTGACTAAATTTCTTGGAAAATCTTGTCTTTGGGCTTGCATTTGGTATGTGTGGTCCTTAGCTCCCTAATTTCCTTGGATCTTGGCTGGCAATTTTAATGCCATTACCAGTTTGGAGGAAAAAAGGGGGGAGTAGATAGGTTGGAACCATCTTCTTCGGTTTTCAAAGATAACATTATTTTCTTGAACTTGGTAGACATAAAGCCAGGCTATATATTATTTTGTCAAGAGGTTACAATTTGTGAAGTATCAACTTAAGAAGTGGAATAAAAGATGTTTTGGGAATATTTTTATGGCTAAATCGGATGCCCAAAACCGTTTGGATGCCATCACCAAGTAGAATCGGGATCATGAGCTTGCAGAGGGATCCCTCAAAGAAGAAGTTGAAGCTATGAAGGAGCTCATGAAATGGTAATTATGAGAAGATATTTATTGGAAACAAAAGTCTTAGACTAACTGGCTTCAAGAGGGAGATAGGAATATGGCATTTTTTTTTACTCAATTAAGGCCAAAAGATGGAAATTTGATATTCTCAATTGTGTCTTCCCAAGGAGTTTAGTTATCTTCCTTTCAAAATATTTTGGAGGATGTTATTTAGCATTATTCTTCTATGTTCGCGGAGGACTCTCCCCTAGCGATTGAAGAAGAAAATTTTATTTTGGATTGTATTCCCCGAGTTGTTACTAATGAGATGAAAGAGATGCTTATCAACCTCATCTCTCTCGATGGCTTAGAGGGGATAGTGTTCTAAATGAAGAAAGGGAAAGCATTGGGCACAAATGGATTTTTGATAGAATTCTTTCAAGAATTATGGGAGATTATCAAATTTGACTTATTGGAGTTGGTGCAAGAGCTACAAAGAAGCAAACAAATGTTGTGAGCAATGAATTCTATGTTTCTTGTGCTTATCCCCAAGAGAGAAGGTGCTAAGTCATGGCTTAATAGAGTAATTTATGAAGGGCAAGACGGATTTGTGACGAACAAGCATATTTTGGATGGGATGGTTATTGCAACAGAGACAATTCATTCCATGGTTTCCAAAGAGAAGACTATTTTGATCAAATTTGACATGGCCAAAGCTTATGACCGATTTCAATGGTCATTACTTCAAACAAAGCTCCTTGCTTTTGGGTTTGGATATGACTAAGTTAATTGGGTGATGAGTTGTGTTATGTCTACTTCATATTTTGTGCTAATTAATAGTGAGCCTTCTACCTTGTTTGGTGCATCGCAAGGCCTTTGACCCTTTATCACCCTATTTATTTAATTTAATGGTTGAAGCCTTGGGAAGAATCTTAAAATCCCATGTGAGACAAGGGTTTATTCAAGGGTGGAGTTGGGGTGATAGCTTGCCCTCTCATTCTCACTTATAGTTTGTGGATGATACTATGTAGATGGTTGCCATAATAAAAAAAGTGACTAACTTCAAACGAGCTTTGGATATCTATCTTGTAGCTTCGAGGTAGAGGATTAATGAAGCAAAGTCTTCCATCTTTTTCTTCAATACCCCTCCTCTTTTTCAGTCTAGAATAGCTCAGATTTTCATATTTCATATTGGTGCTCTGCCTTTTGTGTACTTGGGTATTCCCCTCTTTACTAGCCCCTTGCCTAGGGGGGGCCTGGCAAAATGTGTTGGATGAATAAGTTCCATGGGAGAGTCAACCATTAGACTTTCAAGTGGCTCTCCTTTGCTGGTAGATGATGTTATTGAAATCATTGGTCCAAGCTCTTAATATTTACAAGTGTATGGTGCAAGTTGCTCCTTAAGTTTCATTAAAGAATTGGATGCTCTCTCTAGGCAGTTCTTATGGGTTGGTAATCTCACTTCATCAAAGTGGATTTTGGTCAAGTGGAAGAATATATGTAGACCAAAATAGGAGGGTGGCCTTGGGTTGAGGCAGCCTACCTCTTTGATTAGGCCTTGACCGCTAAGCTTTACTAGTGGTGGTGAACTAATTAGGATCAAACTTGGGCCAAGATCCTCTCTTCTAAGTATTTGCAGGGAGTGATGAGTGAAGATGTGCCTAGGATCAACCTATCGAATAAAGGATCTATGATTTGAGACACTCTTATAAAAGATGCTAATTTAATTAAGTAGACTTTGTTTTGGATTTGTAATAGGGGTTATGATGCTCTTTTCGGGTTTGATTCATGGGATGGTTTTCCCCAAACCATGTTGAGGACTTCAAAGTTGCGAAGAGCTTGAGGCATGTGGAGGTATTTAAGTGGAAGGATTCTCTTGAATGGTTGTTGGCGGGATTTGTGGACGAATGGAAAGAGTTACCTTGGATTGTAGCAAGAAGAGCTTGCAATTCTTTGATGAAGAGTGACATCCTAGCTTGGAGTCTTGATCCTAAGGGGTTATACTTGATGGCATCATGATACTAGGAATTGGATCAACAAAAATATAGGGGGATGACATCTCTTGGTGGAAGAATGTGCAGAAAAGTTTGCTTGGCCTAAATGCAACTTCTTCATTTGGTTATTTGTTTGTAATAGGTCTTGCCTAAGATAATCTACAGAAGTGAAGTTTTTAGGGGTTGTCTATTTGTATCATTTGTTGCAATACTGAGGAATCTTCCTCACATTTATTTTTTTGGTGCTCCTTTCCTAAGATCATTTGGCACTTATGATGGGATGTTTAGAAGTAGGCTTGTGTGCATGTCTTTTCTCTATTTGAATTTTGGAGGAGTTTGGGGAGGTCACCTGCTAAGACATTCTTTCTTCGAGTAGCTTGGAATATCAAGCCTTCTTGTATCCCATTGCAGATTTGGTTGGAAAGGAATCATAGGATCTTTCAAGGAAAGATGATAGTGGTGCAACAATTATGGCAAAGGATTTTGGATATGATTTAAGAGACTATCCATGTTAAGTGTGAGTTGGATATCCCCTTGGAGCCTAGAGAGGTGGAGGTGATGCAAGGATTGGGTTTGTTTGGGAAGACCTAGTTCATCAAGGGGGAGGTGTCTCCTCAAAAGGAAGACTAAGAGAGAGGTTGGATGGTCCCCACCTCCTAGAGGTGTTTTTAGGATTAATATTGATGAATCATCTAGGGGAAATTTTGAGCATTCTAGAGTTGGCAATGTTGGGAGGGATAGTTATGGCGGCATTATTTTTTTCTTCTCCATCTAAAAAAGTCATCAAACTATTAATCTTATAGAAGCTCTTGCTATTCTTATTTCTCTAAAAAGGGGTTGTGCTCTTGGTTGGTGCAAGGTTATGTAAGAGTTAGACTCACAAATCTAGTTAATAAGTAGAACCTTGATGGTGTGAATTGGCAATTGGATTTGATGGTTCAATGGATTCATTGAATGGACAATTCATTGGATCATGTATTATTTGTCCACATCTCGAGGGATTGGAACAGTGTCACTAATTGCCTAGCCAAATGGGCCTTAGAGTATATGAGTGACTGGAATGTTGGTGGCTAGGAGCATCTTTCCCTGAACTATTCCCAAAGATTGGAGAAATTGAGTCTTGAGGATATGTCTAGATAAAAGGGCATGTTGGTTGGGGTTCTTATGGATATGGCTCTTTCTTTGATTTGTTGTTTGTTGTTTGATCTTCTCAAGCCCTCTAGTGGTTAGAGCTTATTTTTCGTATGTAATGTTGACTTTTTTTTATTAAATAAATGTTTACCCATTTTTCAAAAAATAAAAAATCATGGTTGAAATATTAATACTAATAACTGCTACACATTTAAATCCAGAAACTATCGTAATCACTATTAAATTTGTTCGATGACAAATCATGTAACATAATAATTATCATGGGCACCCGGATGTAGGCAATGTACACCGAGGGATAAGGTTTGTAAAACCATTATAAAAACATACGAAGTAATTGAAAAAGAGTTCCCTTATAAGCTACCATCTCATACAACTACTAATTTGGCCTTTAAAACCACCTTTGTTCTTGACTTATACAACGCTCCGTTTGAAAATGTATCATTGTCTGTCAATTGTCTTTAATATCAAATCAATCCATCCTTAAACCTTACACGTAATTTCTTTTCAATGTACTTTCAAAAAAAAAATTCGAAGTCAAATGTATTTTTATATAAAATCAATTAGAATAATATATGTGCTCCATTTGGATACATGGTAAATATGTCTTCTTAGTTTCTATCCATTAACAAACTGGTTTTCCCAGCAATGATATTGACCTACTAATCTTTGATTTTTTTAATTCTACTTTAGAAGGTACTCTAGGATTTTTCATGGAACGCTTCCAAGATAAATTTTGCATGATTGGTTACCTGTTTCATGCTTTCTGATGAAGGCATGTGTATTTTATCACAAGATTTACTGGATATAATCGCAAATTCATGGTTGGGCTTTCTGAGCAATTCATGTGTGCATGTGACGATACATATATGATGCAGAAGTGCAACTCATCTCTTTATGACATTCGATCATAAAAGAATGCTGCTGTTCCATTAGATAGAAATCTCCAGATATAAAACAGGGATACAAGGATGAAATATTCCAAATATTGCACTCAAATTTTGCAGTACTTATAGCAAAAGCTGCTTGTAATTTTGTTCTGGCAAAAATCACACTTATTACTCGATAATAACTCAAATACTTAAAAATTTTGAATGAAAAATAGCATCAAATGATGGAGGGATGATAAATGCAAAACCTAGTACAGCTGGACTATAAATTCCTGAACAAAAACAGAAGTTGTTGCCGTAAATGAAACTCTGGAAAGCATGACTCGACAATGTTCATTAATAAACCTCTGCATTGCTACAATACCTTCCGATGCAATACTGCAAAAGATATTCTCAACTATCATACGACCTGGTAATTCTCTGTTACCATCTGTGTCCTATAGGCAAATTTTGGGGCCGGTCCTCCCTTTGTTGGCAACACATTAGTTACCTGCAGTCATATATCAATATAACGGTTAAACAGTTTATGGATTCAAATTGTAAGTAGATCTATACTGTATTGTAATGGTATTTACAACATGTACAGTACAATAAATGAATCACCTTGACGTCACAGAAAGTCCGGGCCGCTGTGAATCCCACATCTATAGGAAAGAATGTGGATGGATCTGCTTTAGGCACCACAAACTCCATAGATCCACTGCAAAAAACAGAGCTTCAGCATATGCAAATGCAGACTAATACTGAAAAACTAGACAAATGAAAAGGAAAACGAATTTCAAAATTCAAATACACTTTAAAGGAATCCTAGTGATTCAAACTAATTTAAGCCTCTAGTAATTACCTGGAATTAGAATTATCTATGAGAAGAAGGGTCCACTCTAATACAGATCTCCTTGAATCATATCTAGATGTGACACAAATAAAGGTTGGCCATAAGAAAATATGCTGCAACACTGAATGTGGATATTATCGAGCGCATTTATATACACTTTAAAAAAAAAAGGTAGTTACAGAACCAAAAACTATTTCCTAGCTTAACTTACCTCCAATCTCCATCAACCTGATTGACGGTGGGTGGGTCTCGGAGTGCAGGCAAAGGTATTGAAATTATAACATTCTGTAGGTCAAACATCTTTGACGCTTCATATTCAATATTGACATATGTTTCCCCACCAGAAATTGATGGCCAGCAATTAACTGCAAACAATACAAGATAAAACAGATATTAGATTTCTCTATCCCACTTAGTGTTGCACTTCTTCTATGCTACACCATTTGTGCCTTCAAAATAAATTAAAAAATAAAAAAGCAGGCAGAAATACCATCTTGTGATTTTTAACTTGTTTCCCATGTGTCTGTTATCAATTGGGTGAATATATTTTAGATAAAATCAGAACAGTATTTAGACCAGAATAATAATAATTTTCAATACTGCTGATATTGCAAAAATAACCGAGAAAATATTTCAAAAAAAAGTCTAGAAACTTTCTGCTCAAAGGCACAAGTCTCTCATCTGCACTTTGCATTCTCCACTTTAACAGACCCACACCCAGTGCATCTCCAGTTGGACCAGCAGGAAAGGGCCTACTAGGATCCTTGAGTCCCAGCAAATTCTCATTTGAAAATAACTCCTTATTAATGTTTGGGTGTGTTTTGAATTGAAACCCATTATTTGCTCCTGTCTCAATCTGAAATGATATGGAGTTAAAACAACTGCCCAAAACTTTTTCCAAGCTTTTAATATCAAAAGAATAACATTCTTTGTTGCAAGACACGAACTTGACAATTTCACAACATTTTCCATGCACTGTTCAATTGCAGAAAGCGTGAGTAATGATTTACATACCTGGACCTGTATGAATCCATCTTCCTTCTGCAAAATTTGAAGGGCAAGGGTGCCTTGCACTTCTAAGTTATTCAACCCACCATCACGTTTAAGAACCACAGTAAGCTTTTCTTCAACTGTTATGGTAATAGGATCTGTCGCTAAAGGAACAGAACTTCTAGATTGGCCAATAACAGGCTGCACATCCTCAACAATGACTTCTCCTTCTGCTTTCAAAGATTCCAAAAACTGGTTTGTTTTTTGAGACTTTCCTAGTTGCATTCCAAAACCCTTTGAAGGAACAGTAGCAGCTGATGATGGTCGACCTACATTATAGAAAAAATACAAAATGAAAAAGCATGATACCTGGATATTCAAAATAGAAAAGAAAAACATCATGTGTTAAAGTTGTCTTCTTGTGCTAGATATAAAAATTTGGAAACAATGCTAAATAACCTTTTGGTTTGCTTGAAAATGAATCTAAATCCAAACTTGATCCATGATTAGAGTTGCTCCCAAAGCCACCTCCACTGCTTGATATGCTTAGATCACCAAAACCACTCTCCAATCTGGTTGAAGCAGCTGATTGCAGTGACATTATGCCACCTTTATCAGACCTGTTCCTATCAATCTGTGACACAAGAAATGAATGTAAATATTCTAAACACAAAGTACATGTCACTTTCCAAAGAATGCAAACAGATTCAATAAAAGAACATGGCATCCTACCTTGCTTTTATCAATCTCATTCGCTTTTCGCTTCATAACATCTTTAGTCTCGTTAATCTTGCTTTGCATTATTAGCTTGTGAAGTCGTTCTTCATGGCTTTCCATCTCACAATATTGCTTGACTTGTGCAATTGTCACACTTTCCTTGTGACCTGTTGAGATGACTTCATCAAACGCAAAGATCAGCTCAAAGGCTGTGCTGCAAACTCCTTCTTCATCTAATGAAGCAGAGTATTCAGGCACCTAAAAAGTGTTAAGGCATTAAATTACAAAAATAACAGAGCAAGAATTGATCCAAGGTGATAGAAGAATTTCTTTTAAACGAACAACACTACCATATGCATAATGGGAACAAGAAATTATGGAAGAATCGGACTTGAGAAAGGCTAATCCACTAAAATTTAAAAGCTTGTTGATCTTGCTAAAATCATTCAAAACCTGCAACCCACATCCCAAGCATGATAGATATGAAGTACTAAAATCTTTGTCATTTTAGCTGACAGATTATCCTCTGATTAAACTATAATTTTTTCCCTCATTATTGTGATTTCATCCTTTGTTTACCCTATGATGTTTCACCCTCATAAGGTTCACAAGGTTTTATTGGAATGATCAACATTTTGGGACATGGAAAAAGTGAAATTTTAATACAGTACCAGATCAAATCATTAAAAGAAAATTCAGGAAAAAGCATGTGAAGGATACAAGTTTGGAAAGCAGTCTTAGGGTTTCCAGATCCTCCAGGATATTACTCTGCTTATTAGTTACAAGCAACAAATACAAAGCTTCCATAGGCTGGTACACATAACGAACATTTTCTGTCTCAACATAAGTATGTTGTTTTCCAATGCCAACCAATTTAGGGAAAGCTGCAAGTAGTCCTTCAATCCTGATCCTGGACATGTCAACAAACTGTCTGGACACCAGAGCTGCAAATCCACACAAGGAATATGCTTAGAAAAGAGATTCAAGTTACACACCAATTCGGAAATGTTTCAATAACAGCTTCACAAGCTGTAGTGTTTTCATCAGCTTATATTTAAATATTTGCATAAAATCTATAACTTAAGGTGGCTTTCACTTTGTTTTGAGAAAGGTGCAACATAGAATCTAAAGTGACAAAACAATTCCTGGATTAAAGCTTCCATACTATGAGCCAAAACATTTCCCTATGCCAAAAGCAAAATCTCTTCCCATAGAATGATGGAATAGTGACGAATACCAATTCATTTACATACCTTTCCCTGTTTTCGTAATAATAGATGCTGCTAGAACCACCTGGATGAAGAAAAACAAAGAACAGATCAAGAACAAAGAAGATACTGCTTTTTAGAGAAAAATATAAAATAGTTCAATTTTAAAACCATTACAATTTCACATGTACAGGGCATTGTCAACTAAATTTTCCAAACTTATAAAAGGAATTGACCTTGGATAACACGAACAAATAAAACATAGGCTATCAAATTGTCTTAAATTTTTGCTGATATGATCATCAATCTTTGATGCAAGTTGTTGCCAAAAGGTAAGTTTACAAAGTTGCATATGTGCTTTACTACACAGGCATAACCAGTTACAAATGCTTGTTATCAGTTGAGAGCAACATGATGATAGTGTGCCTATGATCTGTATCCAGAACAATGTAGAATGGTTGGAAAGGAAACTCTGTACATGCACTAGACTTGTAAGTTAAATAATTTGCAACCCTTTATGCAATTTTCACTATTCAATCATGCAAATTTATTTCATAAACTAATTTCTTGCATCTAGTATCATGGTTGCTAGGATATATGAATGCCATTTAATACTTAGGGTCTGTTGGCATGCACCTAGGTTATGTGTGCGGAAGCCAGGGTTTCAAGTTTAAGGCAATTTGATTCAGGGTGTTTCAATACAGCAAACTTTTCATGAATGCAAACTGAACCTATTGTATATTTCATAAATGGTTTAAGATGGTATCTTGTAGAGATGGTGTGATTGCATAATTGTACTATTTGCACATATAGTTCAAAACTTCAAGCAATGGCCTCAGACCTATGGCTCAACCCACACAATCTTTAGATTTATTGAAGTCTGCCACAATGCAATAACTCCTACTGTTTCAACCGTCTTTGTTTGGGTGGTGGTTTGGGAAAATTATTTTCTTCCATGTTTCTCTCAAGGTTTTCTTACAAAATTAGATAATTGTCCCTATGGGTCCCTTCAGATGTGACTTGACCTAACAGGTACAAGGGAAAGCACCAAATTCATCATCTTCAACCTTTGTGTTTTGTGTAAGAGCCTACTGTTGTTTTAAGGTTTCTCTAACATTAGAATTCATTTACATTCCCACTTGCTTCCTTGTATTATTGGTATTTCCTATCAAACTTGGCAGGTCTATTTCTGACAGGATGAGTGTTTCTCTAGAAACAAGAGCCCTTTCCACTGAGAACTTGGCTCGGCTAGAAAAAGAAACCTAAGAAGAAACCCACCCCTTCCCCAAAAGGTAATGGAGTGTTTGATCAATACAATACCCAAGTTATTGTTCAGACTAAACTCATTGATCAAAGATTCAAACATGATAAGAAATCTGACTTACAAACAGTCAAAATATGGATGATTGCTGATTGTAAACTTCAAGATGGATTAGCCATCATAAACCTTCCTAGAGAGCTTCAAGATTATTTACCCACCATAAATCTTCCAAGAGAGTATTTCATGGTAATATTCACAAAATTCAAAGATAGGTACAGACATTTTCAAACTATGGATAGAGTAAGACTGTTCACAAAATATTGTGCATTAGGTTTCCATCCATTCGATGATTGCTACAATCTTTTCTTAAACAAAACTGGGAATACCCTAAAAAACATTAGACCACATCTCCTAGTGACTAATATAAACAATGCATGAATAAGCATTGTTATGGATATGGATAAACCTGTCCAGCTATAATAAAACTTTGGTTAATGGACCACATATTTACCAGAAAGGAGAACAAGAAAAAGCAACATGACAAGAAATGGTGTTTTGTAGGTTGTGGATAAGAAATGGGTTTTTGTATATACACACACACACCAATGTTTCAAAACTATCCAAGATTTTACCACTCAAAACATATTAAAAGATGCTGAATGAAGACACATCAAATTTGACTCTTATAAAAATAACTATGTTCCACAGTGTTTCCAGGACAGGCACAGGAAATGCAGAGACACGTTTCAGAGATGGCAGAGGATAGGAGGCCTTTTTTAGGGGAACTGCATGGGAAAATATAAAAATATAGGAAAAACCATTTATTCTTATTATAAGGCTTTTTCCATATTCATTATACAAACCTTATTATGAAACATTAGATCTGAATTGAAAATTCTCATGGGAGATAACATAAAAGCTGTGTTACCGGATTCTGCACTATCTTTGAACTGCACGCCATCTCGGCAGACGTTCGTTACCATTAGGTGCGGGGCAGAATACCAGAGCGTCATGAAATTGCCAAGACCCGCTAACCCTTCGGCGAATATTCATAATAGTGCTGGGCGACCCCAGCGCATCTAGCACCTAAATCACCCAGCACTTAACCTGCGACGAACCCATGGGCCAGGTTAAAAAAAAAGGGCCCAAAATTGATTAAAAAACTCTTTTTTTTTAATTTTTTTTTCCTCCTAACCCTAAAACAGCATTGATCATTTCATAGTTTACTAAGCATATTCAGACTTATTGCAAGAACTTCCTGTGTTCTATTTAGAACTGATGTATGAAGTTAATCCTCAGAAAATTAACAGCAGATAGAAGAAAGTCTGTACTCAATCTGAGACAAGGTTATAATCTTTTACAACTTCTCACAGTCTATTTGTAGCAGCAAATACATTGATTTATAACACCAGAAAATAGAATGAACAGCAGTTACAAGTAATACAATGAGTTTATAAATATCTCAGACCTGGGAATGTGTTTGCCAGGGTAAATGTATGATGAATCTTGCTCGATCAATGATCAATGATCATGAATATTTATCTTTGGCATTTGGCATTGATCAATGATCAAGTATCATACTATGAAATGATTTAGTTTTACAATTATCTATATTTCTCTTATTTTTTTGTATATATAATACATATATATAGATTTATAATATATTAAATTATATATATATATATATATATACACACACGTACCCATACGTACCCAAACCCCTAAAAAAATTTTGCCCGTACCCACGTACCGGGTTCTCGTACCCGAACCCGTCCCCGAACCCGAACCCGAACCGGTAACTTAGCATAAAAGTTAACAAAAATTCAATGTCCAATCATTTGAGTTTTCATTGTCAGTATGCATATACATAATCTATATAAATAACACCGAGATATATTTTTCAGTTTTTTTTTCACAAATTCATTTCTATTAATAATGTAATATTATTAACATAATAGTAAAATATTATATATTAATATTAATAATATATTTATATAATAATTATTATTGTAGTAAGATTATTAAATATATATTAATATATTATATGTTAAATAATAATATTTTATTACTAATTTTAATAATATTTTCTAGAAGAATGGAGCCTGCAACTTTGAGTGCTAATAG